>JAOSBN010139590.1:8401-26531 GCA_027563595.1 Erythroxylum suave | reverse complement strand
TACTCAAATAAATCTTAATTTTCCATTAATACTATCAATTCAATCAAACTATGCCATAAATCAATAACATCCAAAAAAAAAAATTTGGGGCCCAACAGCATCAAGAAAGCTAGCTCATGCTATCTTCTATGTTGTTGTCTTTTTGGTGCTGAGAGCATCCTAATTTCACCTTGATCTTGGAATTATGCTGGTTACATAAAGGGCTAGGTTAGTTTGATCTTTGAAGTAGGAATTTGAAGTTAAATAGGTAAGGCAATTCTAAACTTGATAACATGTAATAATATAAGTTTTATGGTAATTGAATTGGTGCAAGAAATATATGTTAGGATGTAGATAAATGAGTTCTGGAAAATGATACTTCAATGATAGTTTTTGGTTTGGTTTTTGATGCATAAAAGATAATGAATTGTGAGTTGTTAATTGAATAAGTTTCAGCTAGAATTAAATATGCTTTTAATAAGGAATTGAACTGTTGTAAAGATGTTTTGAATTTGGTATCAAGATGCTAGAATCTTGAAAAGTGCAAGAAAATTGGTAGGCTACGATTGTGGACCTATCCCACAATAGTGGGCAGATGTAATAGCTTTTGTCATGATGGGCAAGGTTTAGTCATGGTAAATTTTGTTTTGTACACTTATTGAATCACATGAGGATAAGTTGCTAATTTGGTGTATTTGGACTTTATTAAGGTTTGAAAATGAACCTAGATGATGTTAGTTTAATTGAGAAAAATTTAATCTAGTTATGGATTGTTAATTGAGGTAATTACCTTAAAAAATTTTTGCTCAGTGAATAATGTATCCAATGCTGAAATGTGTGGAGTGTTCAAGGACGAATGTGTCTTTATGAATACAAATGTGTTTCAAAGGGTTTATATGATGTGAATTGAATATAATTGTTTATGAATTGGATGTAAATTGGTATAATTATATGTAATGTCTAAGTACATAATGCATTTAATGGTTCATTATTGCAAATGTTTATGCTCATAAGGTATATTAAGTTTGATTGGATGTGCATATGTATGTTCAATTTAAGGAAAGTGGAATAATGATATATGTTATGCACTACATCTTTTGCATGTAATTCTAAAACCTGAAATGGTTTATTTTAAAACTGTCAAGTCTTAGTCGATGATAAATAGGCATGCTTGTAAGGGACAACAGTTGCTCCAATGAAATGTTGATGTCTTTTGATATTGACACTTTGGTGTCTCTTGATATTGACGCTTTGGTGTCTTTTGTTACTAAGACGTAAGTGTCTCCTATTCTGTGATACCTATTATAGGTATCTTCTGTTCTGGTCCTGTTACCCACTTCTATAAAAAGAATTAACAGGCTAACTTGTTTTATGTTTTCATATATGTTCAATTATGATATAAGCTAAGTTGAGTTCTAATACAACTAAATTTTGTTATGATATAATCAAGTTATATTATGACATAATCAAGTTTTGTTATGATACTCTAAAGTTCTTTTTTTTTATTATGATATTCTATTTGGATACTTATAAGTTTTGTTCTGAAGTAAGTTTATTCTATTATGATATGTTATATTTTGTTCTGATGTAAATAATATTGGATTGTTCTTTAATTTGAACAATTAAAGGTTATAAGTGCTTTGCCATGATTCAGTGCATATAAATGCTAGACGATTGTTAGAAATAGTCATTATATTGTATCTTGTTTAGTTTTCCCCCACTAAGTCATATGCTTAGCATGGTGGGGTTTTGGTAAGATCTAAGGTTGGGACAACCGTAGTAGCCAAAGATGGATGTGTTTTGTTTTGGAAGATGTATATTTGTGCTTAAGTTTAAGCTATATTACAATGTAATGAGTCATGTTATATTTTGTGTTTGTATAAGGCTTTGTAATAACCTTAATATACAATGGATTTGGAATTTATGGCGTGTATTTAGAATAATTTAGTAAGATAATTTTTGTTTACAACAACATCTAATGATATGTAATGTATGTTTGCTTAAGTTTCTAGAAGTGGATTGGATTGTTTAGCATGTTTTGATTCTATTTTGTGTGGAATTTACATATCCTTCTAGTTAATGCCTCCCTTTCTCACTCCTAGTTTAGGTTATCGATAAAAAAAATTGGACTTGATTTTCTGTTTATTAAGGAAAATAGTTATTCACTTGAGGTTGATCTAGAATGTGGGTTAGATGATAGATATGAACAAAGGTTTGCTATGTGGAAACACTGCTTCTAATGAGCAAGTGTCATCGACCTATCAAGGCTATACGCTACATGGACATATGCTTTTGTAAAAGTGTAATCAAGCCTCAAGTCCTTCCCCCTAAAGTATGACATTCTCATGAAGAATATTTTAGTATTATTAATGATAAATCTTTTAAGATTGATCTCATAACTAAAGGGAAAATTGGAATATTTTCAGACTACAACTTACAGACAAAAGTTCTTGGTAGTAACCTTCCAATGCTAGAGGTATTAATTGGGATGGACATCTATTACCAAGCAAGGAAATTACAAATCCTACCTCAAGGCATCAAATTCTTCATCCATTTAATATTTAAAAGGAATGAGGAGATTAATCCCACCAAGGCCACCCATCAAGTTATGAATAAATAATATTTGGCTCTAGCAAGATAAGAATACGCCATCCTACTAAGATAAGAGTTGATTGAACCTACTAAGTCTAACTAGGCTTGTTAAGCATTTTATATAGAAAAAAGAGCAAAATGTACTTGGAGAAAGAAGAGGTTGGTGATTGACTATAAACCATTGAATATTTTCCTCCAAGATGATAAGTTCCCCTACCTAGGATTGATATATAGATAATATTCTTAGAAAAGACAAATGAGTTCTCAAATTATGATCTCAAGGCCAAATTTGGGAAGATAGGTATAGAGTCAACAGGTCAATATAAAATTACAATTTACATTTCAAATACCTAATACCAATTGACAGTTATGCCCTTCAGACTTAAGGTGGCCCCTTCCTTATTTTAGAAGGCAATGACAAATATCTATGAGCCTATACTAGATAATGCACTAGTTTATATTGATGACATCTTGTTATTCTGAAAAAATATAGATGAATATAAGGCCTTGTGATTAAGAAAGGGAAGTTGGAATGAAATTATGGAGTATTTATGACTTTGTGTGTCATTGGATGGGGTTAGATAATGGATTGGATTTGGAGTTGAATTGAATGAAAGAGTATGGTGTTGCCATTTTGGTTCATTTGTGGTTCGGTTGGTTTTGGTTAATTTGTGGTTTAATAATTGATGACTTGATTTATGATAAATTTTTTGATCATTCACGATATGCATTAAATCTTTTGAAAGGATTTCAAATTTCAATTCAGAATTCAAGTTTCAACTTAACTTTATGATGTATGATTTAAAAGTTAGAAAGGGTTTAAAGTTTTAACTTAACTTAAAACGAACCAATCGAGAATTGAAATTGGAAAGAATTCAAATAAATATTTAATTGACATAATCTTAAAGTTATTGAAATGGACTTTGGATATTGGGTAAATAATTAATTGAGTATAATAATACTATAATTTATCATTGTCTTCTATCTACAAAATGCTGGATCTTTCAACCTATTGGATTACCTGTTGTCCAAACATTAAATCACCATATAAGAATTTGTGAAAAAATAGTGAAAGCAATGAATTATATTGAATGTGGGAGGTTCTTTACATATCAGCCAGTGAATTATATTGAATGTGGGAGATTCTTTACAAATCAACAAATGAATTATAATGAATGTGGGAGGTTTTACATATCAGCAACTAGGTTCTTTTTCTGGTTTCCATGGTGATTGTGGAAATGTTGAAGGTGGTAGTGGTAGTGATGGTAGTGGTACTGGCAGTGTTCCATCTCAGGCCTAAGAAGAAGTACCTGAACTTGATATGATAAGAGAAGAAGGCAAGTGACTAGTTTCTTTACGCCATGAACAACTGTTGGAGCTGAGCCTTCAATTTGTAGTACAATGCAATCAAGAGATGCGGCTCACAATCTTGATATGGGAGTAGCTAGACGGTGTTATTATACAAGTTCATCATTGAATGCTTCTCAATCATCTTATTATCAACCTATGATGGATACAATAACCTCTTATGGTCTAGGATACAAAGTTCCTTCGATTGATGACTTAAGAGGTCAACTTTTATGTTGTTCTTTTTATGAAATTAGAAGTTATTTGGTAGAAAGAATAGTGAATTAGGGTACTTATGGATGTTCAATCATGTGTGATGGTTGGACAAATAGGAGACAAGATCCTATTATTAATTTTTGGATTATTTTATAAATGACTCTACGTTTTTGAAATCTGTTAATGCATCTAGCCTTATTAGAAATACTAAACTTTGTTTGTAATATTTGATGAAGTTATGAATGAATTAAGGCCAGAAAACATTGTTCAGTTATTACTGACAATGATTCTGCTTATAAAGCGGTAGGAAAAGGTTACAGAATATGTATAATTCTTTTTTAGGTTCTTTGTGTTACATATTGCATTGACCTGATGCTAGAGAATAAAAGGGATCATAGGTATTTTTCTTTTATTGATGAGACTATGCAAAATGCTAAAAAGGTGACAAAGTTCATTTATAATCATGCATAGGTGTATTGAATTTGATGAGAAAGGAATTTACCAATGGTAGGGATTTGTGTCGTCCTACAGTGACAATATTTGTAACAAATTTCTTACCACTTCATTCTTTTTTGTCGTTGAAGAAAGAGATAAGAAAAATGTTTACAAGTTATAAGTGAATTACATCTTAGCATACTAGGTCTAATGGTGGAATGAAGGTTTGCAATATTATACTAGAAGATAAAGAATTTTGGTCTCAATGTCAATTTGTTATCCGAGCTTGTAAGCCTTTGGTGAGGTTGCTTCGCTTGGCTGATAGTGAAGAAAAGCCAATAATGGGTTATATTTTTGATGTCATGGACAAAGTGACAGAAGCAATCAAGGCTAATCTGAAACATAGGCCTTCTTTGTACATACCATATCTTTCAATCATTAATGAGAGAAGGGAAAGATAACTTTCTTCTCTGTTGTTTACAGTTGGGACATTTTTTTAATCCTAGTGTCTATTTTAGATTGGATCTTACTAAGCAAGCTGAAGTCAATAGAGGAATGCTTTTAACTATTACAACAATTGTTAGCATTGACACAATGCAAGATCTCTTAAACTCAGAAATGGAGCTTTATAAGTTGTCTTATGGGGATTTTGGAATGCCAATTGCTATTTGACAAAGAGGAAAACTTTCTCCAGACATTAGTTATTAATTATTTCCTTTTCTTACTTGTTGAAAATTAATTATCACTTTATTTTGTTTATAACGCTGCTTTTGTTATCTTATGATTTACAGTTTTTTGGTGGAATCAATTTAGAAATGGTGTTTTAGAATTGAAAAGGATTACAATTCAGATTTTAAGTCAATTTGTAAGTGTAACAGACTGTGAACGAAACTGGAGAACATTTGAATTTATCCACTTCAAGAAAAGGAATAGATTGGAGCATAAGAGGTTAAATGTCTTAGTTTTTGTCGTTACAATTTAAAGCTTCGAAAAAGGTTTTTATTATCATTATCAATTTCAATATAATTTCTTATAATTTTCTAATAATTAAAATTTATTGTTTATTAGGATTCTTAATAGCACAATTAGTTCGACTGATCCAATTTCCATTAATAATATTAATCTTTTGGCGGATTGGGTTTTGAAGAACCAAATTTGGTTTATGTAAATGAGTTGGAAGATAATCATAGATAGGAAAGCATTGACATGTCATTTGGTGCATTAAATTTGAAAGATAATGATAATGAATCTCCTCTCAATGACGAGGATTTATACCAAATGATAATTGGGGGTCATTACAGTTATAATGGGTATCCTACTGCTGATGATTGAATTTCGTTCTAGGTTTTTTTCCTTTTCTTTTAATTTTACTTATATTTAATGTTTATGTTAAATTCTATATATGTAAAGTAATTGTAACTGCTTTTTTCAGGTTTAACTTCTACTTAATTGTTTCCTCGTCATGAATGTAATAATTAAGGATATTTATTATTCTTTTTATTGTATGATTCGATGTAATTATTATTTATTAAAATGATGAAATTGTATTGACAGTTGTGATTTACATCATATTTTAGGGTTTAATTTGTTATGGATTAAATGTAAAATTAAGTGCTTAGTGTGTATTTAGGTTAAGATTGTGTTAATTTATGTGTTTGAGTGTTTTTATGGGTTAGTCTAAGTCTTTATGCTTAAATGCTATGTTGTTAAGGTACCTGACGTGTTTGTTAGTGCTTTAGGGTCAACGTCAAAGAACGGAGAATGTTTGAGGATTTCGGGTCAAAACTATGGCCCACGATTATGACAGAGAGCTCCGAACTAGGCCACGATCATGGTATTTGAGCCACAATCTTGACAAAGAGGAGTAAACACTGGCCACGATCGTGACCTTCATTAAGTAGAGGGACTTTTTGAACTGTTTTGATCCTGAATCAACCCTAGAGGTGCCAAGGTATTTAGAGGACATTGAAAATGTGAAGAAAGGAGCTTTAATCAACCACCACTACAAAACCCTAAAAGAGAAAACTTTAAGAGATCGAGAAAGAGAAGAAGGAAGAGAGTAGTAGAAGATGGTGCAGACTCGATGTGCTTCTTGGAATAAGGAGCTTTCCGACTTTGTGGTCTCCCATTGTCCATTTTAAGTTTTGTTTCCTATGTATTTCAGTTTTATTTGATTATAGAATTGGGATATATAGTTTGATGATAGAAATTGAATTTTGATTGATGTTCTATACTCACCTTTGGAACTTTATTTTTGATTTAATGGAATCTGAGCATTTAATGCATTTATCGGATTAATTGTGGTTTAATTATGCACTTCATATCCCGATAATAAACTGCAAGAGTGAATTGAGAAAAAATGATTAAATTAGGTTAATGAGAGTTAGGTAATTTAATAGATTCGAAATTAAATCAGGTTGGTAAATCTTATGTAGAGAGATCACATATAGGTTTCCAATTATTTATTAGAGAACTTAAGAACTGATTAGGTTTTGGATAGGATATTAATTGAGAGATCATAACTTTCTATATTCTAATTAGGGTTTATGCTTTAGGGTTCAATTATAACTTGAGAGAGAGTAATTGGCCCTAGGACCTTCTAGAACGATTAATTTGGTAAATCATAATTAGTTAGGTAGCATGAAAGATAGATAATTTTCCATCTCTCTTTCGGTTGACTCACTAGGTTGAATTCTAGGGTGCGCTATCATTGTTCGATAATTCACTCAATTTCCATTAATTGTTACTAGTTGATTATTTTCGTTAAGTGTTAATTGTATTATTTTATTATTTAATTTAGTTTGGTTGATTTATTTAGTTATCGTATTTAATTTCATTATTCGTTCAAGATTCTTTTAATAGTTCTGACCTTAGATTTTAAGACTAGATTAACCCTCCTTATAGGATTGATACCTTAGGTACTACGCGAATGACCCGTGAGTTTGTGGTATTATCGAGGTTAAAAACAATAATATGTAAACTGTCGATCAAGTTTTTGGTGCTATTATAGAGGAGGTAATTAGTTTAGTTCATTAGTCTAAGGCATTTCACTATCTTTTGTTTTTAATTTAAAAAATAAACAAAAGAAAATAGAGAAGGAGTTTGGGGTGTAAAGTAGGGACACATTATGACATTATAGAGTGAGAGTGAGACATCTAAAGAGTTGAATGCTAAAATAAGATAAAAAGAATGAATATGGAAGATAGATATTATAGGGAGCAAAAACATTTTGAGAATTACAATAAGTCACAGTATGGTTAGGAAAATAACTATCTTTATTAGAATCCGTGCACTTCGTGGTGGCAGAACCACCCCGAATTCTATTGGTCCAATAATGTAGGGACTTATTTAGGATATTAAGTTCTAGTTGAATTTCAATATGATGAATCCAATTTATGGGATTCCAAGCTAGAAAAAATCATAGATAAGCTCAAGGATATGAAAGAGAACCAAAAGAGAATGGAAAAGAAGTTTGAACAAGTAATAAAAGATCATGCATTTTCTATTCACAATCTAGAGACTCGAATAGGCCAATTTTTTAGGGAATTTTGTAAAAAGTGTGGAAAACTGTCTACACAACATGAAAATAAATTCAATGGAGCCATGTCAAGCTATCATACTTAGGAATGGGGTATAGCTTGAAGAATCTATGAAAGACCACATTGAACCCTAACTTAATGAAGACCATGAGATGATGAAAGTGTACGAAGAAAAGAATGTTAACCCTCCCTTTTATTCACCAGTGCTGAAAGATTTTCATGAAAAGAACCCTATCTTTTGGATTGATGATGATCAAGAGACATTCAACACGAATGATGTATTTAAGAATCCAAAATTGGTAGCTCATTTAGGATAATTGATGTATTTGAATTTTGTGAAGAACAAGAAGACTAAGTATAGATGATGACAACCATCAAGTTTGAAGAAGTGATGGAAGTCTCTGTTCAGGAAGAAGAGGTGACAAAGGTGATTAAAGAAGAGAGAGAGCAACTCACCTTCATACGGGATAAACTATTGGATTCAATGGAAGATTAAGGGAGTTTCATTATTCCCTATTTTATTGACTGTTTGTTAATGAAAAGGACATTGATGAAATTAATTAGTTTTCTCAACTTTATCAATATTGTCTTTCTACTCATTTTGCAGTTGGTAGCTTACTTACGGGCTGCAAAACTAATGTTGAAAGACAAAGGTGGAAATAAGCCGCATATAATTGATCCTGGATGAGTTTCCAAGGATAGAGCATTAAGCTACCGATGTATAGGATTACTTTTAGAGGCTAGCTTACATATAATGCACCACTTAAGAAAAGCTGAGTAATATGTTATTCTATTAACTATAAAAAGATGATTCTTGATTTCTAACTTTAAAGTGAGTTTATACCAAGGAACCAGAAAAAGAAGCACTATATGGGAGGCAATCAATAGAAAATTACTTTTGTTGACTATTTTGTTACAACATTTGAATTTCGTAGTTAGGATTATTTTTTGTTTTCGAATAAAATCAAGAAGAAATAGGATTTTAGAATAAGGTGGATAATTGATCAAGCATGAAACGAGAGGTGAAAATAGATGCAAAGAATTAAAAAATGAAAGTTAAAAGATTGGAAAAAGGAAAAGGAAGAAAAATCAAGAAGTGGTGGGAAGCAGTTGGCCATGATTGCGGCTTGCGACTATGTAGAAAAGGGGGAGCACGAAAAGTTAAATTTTTTTACCATTTTACCCTTTTTACCACTTATATATTCAATTTTAACTTCATTTCTTCATTCACTTTCACTTTCACTTTATCTCTCTAGACTTCAAGCCTACAAATGCTTTCATATCTATTAAAAAATTTTAAACTCCAAAATTCTTTCAAATTCTACTCAATTTCCAAAATCATGTCGTACATTAAGCAATTTTCCCAAAGAGAACAAGCCAGATGAAATCAAGTTATGACATGTGGGAGAAGAAATCGAGCAACAAATTTTAGAGCGCCCTTCCTAATCTACACAAAGAAGGAAGGTATTCATTTCAAATCCCTAAATTCTAGACAAATTTTAGTACTTAGATACTTTGATTTTAAAACCTTTGATACATTAGAATTGCACGAGAGAGTAGAAAATCAAGCTCAGAGATTCCAGTGGGCCCATTTTATATGATTCCAATTTCTTGTCTATCAGGAGCTTATGTTGGAATTCTTTACTTCATTGACTTATGATCCTAGGAAGCCCAAGGTATTGTGGTTTAGGTTGAGAGGAAGAGCTTATGAACTGACTGTAGAAATCATTTGTGATATGTGTGGGTTCCCCAAATCCTCCATTATCGATCAACATGAAGATTTTCATCCTTCTCAGTATTGGGATGAACTTACTGGAATTGAGTGTTTTCATGCCAAGAATGTTTATAATATCATAATTATGTCCCACGAACACTTGTTCCTACAGAAATTCATATGTCAGCTAGTTTTGTGACAAAACAGAAACTAGCAAGTGTTCCACAAAAGAACTATTTATGTTGTAGTGCATGGACCATAGCATTCCAATGTGTACATCCACACATGTGTTGAATGCCATAGTTGCGACTCTGCACAAAAGGAGTAACAAACGAGGTATGGGTACCTAGTGTCCACCATTGCTGAATATTATGGCATGGACCGTAGTGAGTTAACTGTGCACTTACCTGATTTCCTAAACCAGCACCCTCTAGATTGTCACATTCATTCATACTTTGAGCCCTTTCAAACTTAAGTAGCTTAATTAGTATTTTTCATAGAAATTAGTAGCTAAAAACAACAAGGTATGTTAAAAAATAATAAATAAAATTTTTTGTATGTTTGTAAAATTAATCACTATTCTGCTGACCTTCGGCTTATGAATGGAGCTAGTAGCCAGTTGAAACCATGACAATAGACGAGTAACCGGATCGACAGGCATCACAAATATATGCCTTCGTGTCAAAAAACTATAATGACGCTTCAACCAAATAGTTTAATAAATATGACTTAATCAAGTAACCAGATCAACATTTATTACTAATGTTTGCCTATGCATAAAACCACCAAGTCCACGTTAAATAAAAATTGAAAAAAAAGTGTTTTCTTAATAAACTTATCAGGCTTGTAATAAGATTGAATTTTTATGAAAATATACTTAAGAAGAGTTACAAAGTTTGAAGGACCAAAGAATTATTAATCTGTGTGTGTGATTGAAAAGGGTAAATAAATTAACACTTAGATTTTGATTAAGTTTTATATTTAGTTCACAGCCCCTAAACACAGATTTTGCATGTTAATTATTTAAAATAACTTGAATGATTGTACTTAAGATTAAATTTATTTCATAAAGTTGAAGCCATTGCCTCACTGTTGCATTGTGTGTTGTATTTGTTATGTGTTCTTTGTTTTGTTTGCTTAAGGACAAGTAAAGGCTTAAGTATAGGGATGTTGATAGTTGTGATTTGCATCATATCTTAAGGTTTAATTTGTTATGTATTAAATGTTAAATTGAGTGTTTAGTGTGTATTTAGGTTAGTATTGTGTTAATTTTTGTGTTTGAGTGTTTTTATGGGTTAGTATAAGTCTATATGCTTAAATGTTATGTTTATGCGGTAACTTGATGTGTTTGTTAGTGTTTCAGGGTAAATGTCGAAGAACGAAGAAGTTTCGAGGACTTTCGAGCCAAAACTATGGCCTACGATTGTGGCATAATAAGCCACCATTGTGATAGAAGGATGTGAATCAGGATATCCTATGCTATAGAGAGCTCTGAACCAGGCCACGATCATGCCACTTGAGCCACGATCGTGACAGAGAGGGGTAAACGTGCCTGCCACGATCATGGCCTGCATCGACAGACAAGAAAACAGTTGAAAAAGTCAAGTTTCAAGGGACTTTTTGGACTATTTTGACCCCGATTCGAGAAAGAGAAGAAGGTAGATAGAAGAGGAAGACAACGTAGACTCATCTCGGAATAAGGAGTTTTTCAAAGTCGCAACCTCCCATCATCCGTTCGAGTTTTGTTTCCTATGTATTTTAGTTTTATTTGATTATAAAATTGGGATAGATAGTTTGATGATAGAAAGTGAATTGTGATTGATGCTCCACACTCACCTTTGGAACTTTATTTTTGATTTAATGAAATATGATCGTTTTATGAGTTTATTGAATAAATTGTGGTTTAATTTTGCACTTCATATCTCGATAATAAACTAAGAGGGTGAATTGAGAAAAAATGATTAAATGAGGCTAACAAGAGCTAGGTAATTTAATAGATTCGGGATTAAATCAGGTTGGTAAATCTTGTGTAAAGAGATCATATATAGGTTTCCAATTGTTTATTGGAGAACTTAAGAACTGATTAGGTTTTGGATGGGTTGTTAATTAAGAAATTACAACTTTCCATAATCTAATTAGGGTTTATGCTTTAGGGTTCAATTATAACTTGGGAGAGAGTAGTTGGCCCTACGAACTTCTAAAACCATTAATTTGATAAATCATAATTGGTTAAGTAGCATTAAAGATAGATAATTTTCCCTTTCTCTCTTTCGGTTGACTCATTAGGTTGAATTCTAGGGTGTGTTATCATTTTTTGACAATTCAATCAATTTCCATTAATTGTTATTAGTTGATTATTCTCATTAAGTGTTAATTGTCAATTATTGTTCTGTTATTTGATTTGGTTTGGTTAATTTATTTAGTTATTGTGTTTAATGTCATTGTTCGTTTAAGATTCATTTAATAGTTCAGACATTAGATTTTAGGACTGATAACCCATTCTCGTGGGATCTATTCGTTAGGTACTATACGAATGACCCGTGCACTTACAATATTATCGAGGTTAAAAATAGTAAAAACTCATCATGCACAAACCATCGATCAAGTTTTTGGCATCGTTGCCGGGGAGACGATTAGTTTAGTTCTTTAGTTTAAGTTTTTTCATTATCGTTTATTTTTAATTTAAAAATAGAAAAGGGAAAGTAGAGAAGGAGTTTGGGGCGTAAAGTAGGGACACATCATGACATCTTAAAGTGAGAGTGAGACATCTAAAGAGTTAAATATAAGATGAGATGAAAAGAACGATCAAGGGAGATAGATATTATAGGGAGCAAGGGCATTTTGTGAATTACAATAAGTCACAATATGGTTGGGGAAATAACAACCTTATTGGAATTCGTACACTTTGGGGTGGTAGAACCACCCCGAATTCTATTGATCCAACAATGTAGGGACTCATTTAGGATATCAAGACCTAGTTGAATTTCAGTACGATGAATCTAGTTCAGGGGATTCCAAACTAGAAAAAATCATAGATAAGCTCATAGATATGGAATAGAACCAAAAGAGGTTGCAAATGAAGTTTGAACAAGTAACAGAAGATCATACATCTTTTATTCAAAATCTAGAGGTTCGAATAGGCCAACTGTTGGATTGAAAACAAAAACATGCTTGGTTTGGCTAAATGGTAGATTTTAAAAACTTTTTCCAAAATCAGAAATAGTGGAAGCGTAAACACCAAAACAACATGCTTTTAATCCATGCATGATACGGTATAAATAAATAACATAAGAATAAGATCGGAATATTACCGACTCTTCGCTACAACTTCGACTCCTCGCTGCTGTGTCCTCAACCAATCTGATCTACCACTTGTTCTCCTTGGACAACTTGGTTATCAAGATCCTTTGGTAGGAAAAGAGAAGAAAAATTGTAGGTATTTTCTTGTTATATTCGGCTAGATCAAAGAAGAACAATGAGACCCTTTTTTTTGCTATTAGTTTAGAGAATAAAAACAAAGAGACCTTCTCTTTCGCTATGTTTGGATAGTCAGGAGAGAATTGAGAGAGACAATCATGCAACATTCATTTTCCATCAAAACTAAAATGAAAAAGTGTCCTTCCAAGTCTAACATTTGGACTTTTGGGAGAGAGTAAAGATTGATAACAAAAAACAATGCACCATTCCATTCTTTAATTAAAAGAAGACAAAGACGACTGCACGTTTTTTGTTTTTAAAACCATTAAACCAATTAATGATTGATGAGCACTACCTCATTCTTTAATCAAAAGACTGCAAATTGTATATTCACTTTCATTTATGTAGAAGACTAAATAGTTATACGTTACTAGCTATTAAAACAAGCCATTAACACTATTGAATGAAGAAGCATGACTGAATTCTACATCGATTTTGCTCCTTTTATTAAATTTTAGTTCAATTAATCTAATTAATTAAATGAAAATCTAGCCCAATATTAAAAGTTCCTTTTAGGCTTATAATTAACAATTAATTAGAGTAAGCCCAACATTTAATTATAGGCTTAATACCTAATTTAATTAACTCTTAATTAAATTGTTCTGGTCTTATTGGCCCGAATCCAATTCATCCATTTCTCTCCAAACTGTCTCATTTTCTTTTCGATAACCTTTGTTGATTTTTCTTACTTTCTTTGATAACCTTTTAGAAGCTAAGTGGGGAATCTAATTGGACATAAATAATTAAAGCTCCAATAAGCCCATAATTAATTTAATATCATTAGAATTAATTCCGACTTATTAACCAAATGTCATTCCACTAAAGACAATTGGTTACACTCTTGAAATACTTAAAATTATGGGAAACCATGTTTCAAAATTATTAATATGATGTCCAATCACAAACTCTATTATGAACCATATTATAGCCATCCATACAATAAAGGAACTCTATTATGAACCATATTATAGCCATCCATACAATATTGGGTAAAATTACCGTTTTGCCCTTATATTGGTTTTTTCGTCTAGATCTCTCATTTTACTCTACATGGTGATTAACACATAAGATCTAATCTTGATATTAAGACTTGATGGGTAGCTAGTCTATCAAACTACTAGTGCCAATGTAATCACCAATCTCCGTAAAACATCTAGAAATGATAATATCACTATAAACTCTTTGTTTGAGTGAATATTCCCTAATGCATGTTTCAATTAATAATTCCAACATACAGACACTTGATTGATACCTTGTAAAAATCTATTCCGATCATATCAGGAATTATAACAAAACACATATGGGTTCACCACTCATCAAGATTGCAGTTCGTAATAAACGAATGCTAAGGTTTATGTTTTAAGATTAAAGTAACGACCTACTTTATTCTTTGAAAACATATGTGATTCCAGATTCATTTAATAGTGCCATTACCGATAGTCAACTACTATCATAATTTGAAACTCATCATTCCCTTGAAGTAAACTCTTTTAGTTACATGGTGGTAAATTGCAACACTACAGTCTAAACCATAATCAAGCGTCCAACTTGATTATTTGACTATGAATCAATTAATTTAAATAATAATAATATACATGTTTCCCATACATCTCCATGTATTTGTATGTTACTTACAAAAGGACCTTGGTGCCTTATGACTAGTTATATTATGCTCACACAAATAAAACCAAACTCTTTTGTTTTATTAATAATAAATATTTTCATTACAATATTGTAATTGAAAGAAAATTAAGTTATATGTAAATACACTTGCTTTCTAGGGCACTACATTTACATAATCCTAACACTAACTTTCCAAGGAATTTTGTACCGAAAGTGTGGAAAACTGCCTGCACAGCATGAAAATAAATTCAATAGAGCAATGCCAAGCTATCACTCTTAGGAATAAGGTAGAAGTACTTAAGAAATGCTTAAGAAGAACTAAAGATATTTTCTTAGTATGAAGAGGGGCTAAACTAAGAGTTCAAGGATATTCAGATGCTAGTTTCTAGTCAAATCCCGAGATCATAGTTAAGTTACATCTTCCCTCTAAATGATCGTGTAGTAAGTTGGAAGAGTTTCAAATAGCTAACCATTGTAGATTCAGCAACTAATTCTGAGTACGTTTTAGTGTCAAAGGAAAAAAAAGGAGGCGATTTAGATTAAAAAGTTCATCACTAAGATTAGAGTAGATCCTAGCATTGTTGAGCCTATAGTATTATATTGTGAAAACAATGGTGTTATTACAAGGGAAAAGGAACCAAAATCTCATCAACGATCTAAACATGTACTCAAGAAGTTTCACTTGATGAGGGAGATAGTAGGATAGAAAGACAAACATCAAAACAAGTTCCCATTGAGAAGAATCTTATAGGTTCTCTCACTAAGTCATTGTCTTAGAAGTGATATGGATGAATATGGTATTAGATATTTAGGCTGGTTTTAGTGTAAGTAGGAGATTGTTAGTTTATGCCCTTTGCAACTAATTTATTGGTTGCAATTTGATGTTTGTCATTATCATTTAATTAATAAAAGACATTCTTGATCTTTAAGCAAATGTTAATTACATTTGATGTCTTAATACTAAAGGTAAAATCCCTCAAATAATTACTATTTAATTGAAATTATGATGAGATCATAATTATGAGATTCAATTTACATTTATGTAGTATTCGTAAATGTGCCTATTTATATTTTCATAAAAACAGGATATTGATGAAATGATAAAACTAGCACACATTATGTTTCATCCTTATAGAGAAAGTAATTGATCTTATATATTAAAGTATGGAGGTACTTAAGCTAATATATGGGAACCTATTAGAGAATAAGTCATTGAACTAACCTGACTACGAGGATCCTAATGAAATATTACTTATATGTCTGTAGATTTCCTTATAATGATGATTCTATAATTGATCCTTAGACTTGAGATTATCAAGGTATCTCTTATGAGAATTACTGTATTTTAACGCTATTTATGAGCTATCCTAGTATAATTCAGTCGGTAATTCTTGGATATAGTATGAACTATATTGAGATAGTTGAGTAAGTCAATAAAGGATTCATCATTCTAAAGTAATTAGAGATAATGTTCTATTATTCTTGATTAGTAGTGATTTATGGAATTCTCCGGCCAAAGTGAATTGGTATTTGAAAAGATGTTTTCAAATATCAATTATAAATCAATTACTAATTAGCAAGAATGAACATAATTGATACAAAAGTGTAGACATTATATCCATGCTCTGCCCAATTAGAAAATTGGATGATCAAAAGATTAATTATACATCATAACAATGCTTGGATAGGTTAAGTCAAACCACTTTGAAATTCCTAACATTTGGGTGGTTATGACATATTGCTAGATGTCAATTTGATCTATGATTAGAAATTGTTTAACTGTAGAAGTAAAGATAAATTTAAAGGAGTTTTAATTTATCTAATTCTGTTTATTAATTAAAATTATAATTTACAATCATCGCCAATATTATTAAGAATCTAATAGGTCACATATATAGACTAGTTAAAAAAAACTAATTTCAATTAAGTTGAACTTAATTATAAAGTTTGAGAAACTTTAGCAATCAAATATGAGATATTTGATTTTATTAAAGTTAAATCAATTATAATTAGAGTTGGACTTTAAGTATAATTGATGTATTTAATTTTTAATAGGAAATTAATTTAATTATAAAGTTTAAGAAACTTTAGCAATCAAATATGAGATATTTGATTTTACTAAAATAGATTAATTATAATTAGAGATTGTTAATTTTAATAAAAAATTAAAAACCTTGTTGCTTTTCCTATAAATAGGGAATTAGCATAAAGGAGCTAACACTTATGCTTTTTCTTCTTAAAAGTTAAGAAATTGCTTTGTGGAAACTGTTAGAGGCTGAACATGTGAACAACTCATAGTTAACTCATCGAAAAGCTTTTAAATGATTTCAATAGAAAAATCAAATCAAGTATGATTTTTATGATTCAATTTATTTATTCAAGTTACTCAATTATTAGGATCTAATCGGAAATCATAAAAATTTTATTTTTCCCCAAAGCCTGTGATTTGATCACTATTAGTTTCCAGTAGAACCAAGAAAGCGAATTCTCTCCAAAATATTATTGAAGATAATTTTGTCTCTTATAGGCCTAAAACTTGCCTTTGTATAAAGGAAGGCATAAAACTCTAAAAATTAAACTTAAATCCAATTATGATTTAGTTTTAAAAATATTTAATTTGCCTAAAATAGAAGAACCTCCAAAATAAATGTAATTCCTTAATTTGCAACTGTGAAATAGGAAAATAAGTCCAAAAGATATACAAAAGAATTTAAAAACAAATACAGCTTAAAATTTGGCAAGAAACTTTCATAATTGGAAAAGAAGTTAAATAGTCAATGATGCCTCATCATTCTTGTTTCTATGTCAAGCAGTCAGTTTCCGAAAGCCTTAACTTGAGCTACAAAGATTCAAATGATCTGGTTCTTAATTCATTAGAAAGATGAAGATGTCTTTTATAATTTTCAGTTTTTAGAACTTTTAATTCTCCTATATTCTTGAATTTTAGAAGCAAAATTATTTCATATCTTTATTTGGTAAATTAGGTTAACTAATAATTTCAAAAGATATACAAAAGAATTAAAAAACAAACATAGCTTAAAATTTGGCAAGAAACTTTCATAAATGGAAAAGAAGTTAAATAGTCAATGATGCCTCATCATTCTCGTGTCTATGTCAAGCAGTCAATTTCTGAAAGCCTTAACTTGAGCTACAAAGATTCAAATGATCTGGTTCTTAATTCATTAGAAAGATGAAGATGTCTTTTATA
>JAOSBN010139534.1:0-26543 GCA_027563595.1 Erythroxylum suave | reverse complement strand
TAGAAAAAGATATCATGAGCTATTGTTACAGAATGTTTAGCTCTCTCAGTATCGCACTACAGAAATTCTCTTTTCTAGGTAAGCACTCAAAGATCACTGATTTCTCAAAGTTGTATCCTCGTAAAATTCACTATTATTCTTTCTCATTTTCTTGAAAGCTTCGACTATGACGAATATTTCTAGCCTTAGTCTCTAACTGCTTCTTGATCTTTGATAACCGCTTCTTGATTCTTGATAACAGTCATTTAGTTGAGGTCTGTAACTAACTCCAACTAAGTAACCGTCCGATGTGCTACTGTATCATCTTGCGTCTATATGTTTGCATCTACATTGACTTGCATCTATGTCTTTGCGTCTATCTTTTTGCATCTATATCTTTGTCTTGCGTCTATCTCTTTGCATCTATATCTTTGCGTCTATGTCTTGCGTCTATATCTTTGTGTCTATGTCTTTGTATTTATGTCTTTGCGTCTATGTCTTGCGTCTATATTGTCTTACATCTATCTCTTTGTGTCTATGTCTTTTCGTCTATCTTTTTGTGTCTATGTCTTGCATCTATATTAGCTTCCGTCTGTATTGACTTTTATGTCTATATTGTCTTGCCTCTGTGTTAACTTCGTCTGCACACTTAACACACTTGTCAAAACGTTCATTTGTTTCTAACATTATTATTATTTGATTATCATCAAAATTGATCATCGTAAAGTCCTCTTGACTTAACACTATTTTTATATAGAGGATAAACCATAGTTTATGGATAGTTTTATGGATGATATTGAGATGGAATTGATGTAAAAAAGGGATCAGGAAATGAAGCCTAAATGAAGAAGTATGAAGTGGATGTCTTGGATATAGTATGTAAGGGTTAAAATTTTGAAAAAAAACAGAAGGAATTGGCTGGCAATTTCGGATTATATAACCCATTGTTTGTAAGGTTAGATGCGCTAATTCTTACTATTTATAACCTTGGTAAATCCCAAAAGCACATGGGTCCTTCGTGTAGTACCTAAGGTGTATCCTACGAGGAAGGGTAATCTAGTCCTAAAATTGAAGGTTGTTCTAAACTAAAATAAATTTAAACAAATATCTAATACAGAAATTAAATCAATCAACAATTAATTATGAGAAATTAAAGTGCCAAAGAGTAACAAAATAGTAATAACATAATCCAACTTGAAATAAACCTAGAAATCACCAAGAAAGAGAAAGGGGATTTTAATTCGAAATCAATGAAAATGTAATCAATTATGCAATCACTGAATTAACAGGTCTAGATGGTCCTAGGTTGAATTACTCCTTCTTGAGTTATAATCTTAACCCTAACTAATAATCCTTAATTCAAATTATGGAATTGTGATCGCTCAATTCGCAATTGACCCAAAACCTAAATAAGTTCTAAATTTATCTAGTAACCTACTGAGAATCTATTCTCGATCTTTCATAACACGACTCTACCGATTTGATCTAATTCTTTATCTATCAATTCGCCAAACTATCGCTAGCCCAAATTGATGATTTTTACCCAGCTCACCCTTTCAGTTTTTCACCGAATTATTAAGAATAGAATTGAAATCTCAATCAAATCAGTAAAAACAAAATCAATTAAATTTCATTATTCTCAATAGTCAAAATCCGAAGGTGAGTATAAACATAACTCAAAATTCAATATAATGATTCTCAATACCTATTTCAATTCTATACATGAAGAAAACTGAAACAAATGGAAAATACTTTCGAGAATGAAATCTGGGAAGCAGCGACAGTAGGAAACCACCTATTCGAGGAAATACATCATGTCTAGCTTGTCTCTGTGTCTCTCTTACGTCGTCTCCTTCCTTGATCTCTTGATCTCTCTCTAGGTTTCTCTCGGATAGGCTGAATCACTCTCTCTTACACAAATCTCTAGGCTCTTCAAAAACTCTACCTCTTGTCTTATAATTTCCTATTTATTCTGTGGAGGCCATAGGTCAAAGTCGAGGTCGAAATGATCCGAAAAATCTTACAAAACTTGAGTTTTCACATCGTTCCAATGCAATCGTGGCCAACTTTTTAAGCTTTCTGTTATAATCGTGGCCTGACTAGACTCTCTCTATCACAATCATACTCCAAGTGTATGATCGTGTCCTGGCTACTACTAGCCTATCCCTTTCTATCACGATCATAGCCCAACGTGCACGATTTTGGGCTATGTCTTTTGGCCCAAAACTTTTCATATCTTCTCTATTCTTGACCGTTTACCCTGAAACACTAACACGCACATCAAGATACCTCAAAAATATAACAATTAAGCTCAAAGATTCAAACTAACCTATAAAAACACTTAAACACACAAACTAACATGATTAAACCCTAAATGCACACTCAACACTCAATTTCACACTAAATACATAACAAATTAAACCATAAAACATCATGCAATTCATAACTATCAACATCCCCACACTTAAACATTTTCTTGCCCTCAAGTAAACAAAATAACAAACACATAGTAAACATATAGTACACAATGCAATAATTAGGTAATGGTTTTATTCTCATGAAATAAATTTAAGTTTGAACACAATCTGACAAGTTATATCTAATCATTACTAAATAAAATCTATGTCTAACTTTTTTGAGCTAAATATACAACTTAATCAAGATCTAAGTGTTAAATTATTTACCCTTTCCAATTATACACACACATTAATAATTTTTCAGTCTCCCAAACTTTGTAACTGTTCCTACATATATTTCCATGAAAATTCAAGCTTATTATAAACTCAGTAGGTTTTTATTTAAAACACACTTTTTTTTATTAAACTGGGACTTAGTTTTTTACTCAAAGGCTAATATTGGTGATGAATGTCGATCCGGTTACTTGACTAAGTCGTTTATTAATAGCTTGATTCAAACGTCATTATAACCTTTTTACGTGAAGGTACACATTTATAATGCGTGTCGATGTAGTCACTAAGCTACATCACATTTTTAGCTGGCTACTAGCTCTATTCATAAACCAAAGACCACATAATAGTGATTTATTTAGCCAACATTTTTTTCAAATTATTGCCTACCTTGTTGCTTTTAGCTATTCGTTTTCATGAAACATACCAGTTAAGCTACTTAAGTTAAAAAACCTCAAATTATAACTGAATGTGACAATCTAGAGGGTGCTAAAGTTACATTAAGTCCTAATTAGGTTGTATATTTATCCAAAGGTCTTATAATGCACTAATTTTGTCGATTAATGATTATTCATAACCTAATAGACTATGTCTAAAATTAAATAAATTTCAATAAATTTAAGCCATTGACATATTCACACACTTCGCAAAATGTAATCATAATAACTATCATACGGTATGCAAAATCACATTCCAAAAGCAAACACACAGAATCCCTCCCTACACTTGAACAACACATTGTCCTCAATGTGAGAAGGAAACATAGACAAGCACATAAAACAAAGGAAAGGAAAAAATTAAGGTAACAAGGAACAAATAAAAGTGAAAATGAAAATAAAACATAAAAATAGAAATAAACAAAAGCAACCTAGAATTGAAGGCTAATTTGGAAAATAAAAATTAGGTTAGGTATGAATCTTAAAGAGATGGAGGTGATGATGGTGTTTCCCTGAGAGTCTTCATAAATCGCTAATGTTTTATTGAAATTAAAACTGACTCTCACTAAAATTTTCAAACAAATCTAAATATTTTACTAGTTTATGGCCCTTAGCTTGACCTTTCATTTAAGAAGGTATTTTTAATTAGTTAGAGACAAGGAATTTGCTTCCTTATCTTCAGGAAGTGCTCCTCCAAAATACAGCTTGCATCAATGGCTATTAACCTTAAAAGTCTCCTTGTCAGTAGTTTCCAATTTGAGCGCTCCATGATAAAAAAACTTGAATGACAGTAAAAGGTCCACTCCATCTAGACTTCAACTTCCTTGGAAATAGCCTCAACCGAGAATTATATAGCAGAACAGTGTCTCATACTTTGAATTCCTTTTGCTTGAGATGAGCATCGTGCCAATTCTTAACCTTTTCCTTGTAGAGTTTGGCATTTTTGTAAGCATTAAAAAAAATTCTTCAATTTCATCCAATTGGAGAAGTCGTTTTTCACCGACTTGCTTCAAATAAAAGTTTAATGCTTTAATCACCCAAGACGCTTGATGTTCTTATTCGACTGGTAGATGACATGCTTTCCTATAAACAAGTCTGTAAGGAGTTGTTCCAATGGGTGTTTCAAACACTATCCTATAGGCTCATAAGGCATCATCCAACTTTGTTTCCCAATCCTTTCGAGAGTTGTTCGTTGTCTTTTTCAAAACTTATTTTAACTCTTAGTTAACAACTTCTACTTGACCACTCGTCTGCGGATGGTAAGGTGTTGCAACTCGATGATGTACTCTGTATCGTTTAAAGAGGAAGGTTTGTTGAAAAAATTTGCATCTCCATCTCTTATTATTGTACATGGCACTCCAAACCAGTTAATAACCATTTAATGAACTTTTGCACCACCTTCCTATCATTGGTCGGAGATGTTATCGCTTCAGCCCAACGCAAGACACAATCGACCCCACCAGAATGTACATGTTCCCTTTTAAATATGGGAATGGACCAATAAATCAATTCCCCCGATGTCGAATACCTCTACCTCTTGAATGTTGGATAAAGGCATCTCATCCCTCTTGGAGATTTTACCTATCCTCTAGCATCAATCACAGTGTGCCACGTAGGTTTGTGCATCCTTAAACAACTGCGGCAAGTAAAATCCACTTTCTAATATTCGAGCTGCCATTTTTTTTGGCTCTATAATGCCCAGCATATTGCTCTTCATGGCATTGCTTAAGGATGCCTAACACTTACTCATCCGGAATATAACGTCGCAAAGGCTGTCAAAAATTTACTTATCTGGAAC
Organism: Erythroxylum suave; assembly: GCA_027563595.1. NCBI lineage: Eukaryota > Viridiplantae > Streptophyta > Magnoliopsida > Malpighiales > Erythroxylaceae > Erythroxylum > Erythroxylum suave. The sequence continues at coordinate 21,642 of JAOSBN010139534.1, read as the reverse complement.
ATAACGTCGCATTAACCCATCTGCATAAGCTTTATGTAAGGTTGGTTCATTCCATATATAACGGTTACAATCATGTAAGAACTTGTTCCATTATTGGTAAGAAAGATCTTGTGGAACTTTACCATTAGCCACATAATTAGTGATACCTACAAACCAAGGTGTAGTCAAGCTCTCAAGTAGCATTAGAGTTTCATCGGGGAAATTCTTGTTAATATCATTGCTTGGCTTGCATTCCTGTCCCTCAAGTCTAGATAAGTGGTCAGCTACAACATTTTCATCTCCCTTTTTATCTCTAACTTCTAAATCAAATTCTTGGAAAAGTAACACCCATCGTGTTAGCCTAGATTTTGTATCTTTCTTATTGAAAAGGTATTTCAATGCCACGTGGCCAGTAAATACAATTACCTTTGATCCCAAAAGGTATTGTCAAAAATTATCACATGCATACACTATTGCGAGTAGTTTCTTTTTTGACGTGGTATAATTTAGTTGGGGTCCTGCCATAGTCTTACTAGCATAGTAAATCACATGCAACTTTTTATCTTTCCGTTGACCCAAGACGTAACCTATGGCCTGATCACTTGCATCACATATAACTTCCAATGAGTGTCCAATCTGGTGGTGATAAAATTGGTGCTGATATTAATGCCTCCTTTAAGGTGTTGAATGCAGCCATAAATTTGTCATCAAACACAAAGGGCACATCCTTAACTAATAGGTTTATCAGAGGCCGTGCAATTTGCAAGAAATCTTTGATGAACCAACAGTAGAATCCTATATGACCTAAGAATCCTTACGCACCTTTTACATTGCTTGGCAGTAGGAGTTTCTCTGTCTTTTCCCTGTCCACTTCAAATCCTTATTGTGAGATTTTATGTCCAAGAACTATCCCTTCTTGCACCATGAAATGACATTTCTCCCAATTCAGTACCAAATGTGGCTCTTCACATTTTTTAAGAACTTTATACGAAATAGTTAGAAACAAGTTAAATGAATCTCCAAAATCTACAAGTCATTTATGAATACCTCCATTATGTCTTCTATTATATCAGCGAAGATCGACTTTATGCACCTTTAAAATGTGGTTGTGGCATTAAAAAATCCGAAAGGCATACATCTATACATGAAGCTCCCATAGGTGCAAGTAAATGTGGTTTTCCCCTTATCATCAGGGTCGATGAAAATTTGATTATAGCCCGAAGATCCATTTCAGAAGCAATACAATGAATGGCCAAATACCCTTTCTATCATTTGGTCTATAAATGAAAGAGGGAAGTGATCTTTCTTAGTAACTGAGTTGAGTTTATGATAATATATACATACTCCCCACCCAGTGATTGTTCTAGTTGAAATTACTTCTCCACTCTCACTCTCTATCACCTTCATTCCTCCTTTTTTTGTTACTCGTTGCACTAGCTGACCCATTCACTATCAGAGATGGGATAAACTATCCTTACATCTAGGAGTTTTATGATCTCCTTCTTGATCACCTTCTTTATGTTAGGGTTTAGTCTCCCTTGACGCTCCCTCACTGTCTTACAATCTTCCTCCAAATTTATGTGGTGCATGCAGACATTTAGGCTTATTCCTTAGATGTTAGCTATATGCCACCCGATGGCTTTCATTTGCTTCATCATAACTTCCACCACCTTACTTTCTTTTTCTCACTTAATTGCTTAGAAATTATTATTGGTAGCATTTGACCTTTACTAAGAAAAGTATATAGAGATGGAATAAACTATCCTTACATCTAGGAGTTTTATGATCTCCTTCTTGATCACCTTCTTTATGTTAGGGTTTAGTCTCCCTTGACGCTCCCTCACTGTCTTACAATCTTCCTCCAAATTTATGTGGTGCATGCAGACATTTAGGCTTATTCCTTAGATGTTAGCTATATGCCACCCGATGGCTTTCATTTGCTTCATCATAACTTCCACCACCTTACTTTCTTTTTCTCACTTAATTGCTTAGAAATTATTATTGGTAGCATTTTTCTTTACTAAGAAAAGTATACATGAGGTGTACAGGTAAAAGCTTGAGCTCTAAAGTTGGAGGTTTCTCTGAAGATGGTGGTGTGAGTGCTTCGGCCCAAATTAATTTTTCTTGATGCACTGGGTCATCTACCTCCTCCATCTCATCATCTTCTTTAGATTCAGGGTTCTGGTGTTCATTGTCAGTCTTTGTCTCCAATAACTACACTTTTGCTGTGCAACTCTCAACTTTTTCTCACGAATCTTGGCCCATAATTTCAACTTTCATACATGCACTGCTGATTATTAAATCATTGAAAACATTATTCATATTGAATTCAGCTTGATCTTTTCCTATTCGATGTGTCATTTTTCCTTTTTGAACATCAATTATGGCCTTTCCTATGTTCATAAATGGTTAACATAACATCAATAAACAGTTCTTATCTTCTTTAAAATCCAGAACCACAAAATCCACTAGAATAATGAGCTTATCTACTCGCATTAGAACATCTTCCATTATTCCCAATGGCCTTTTAATGGATTAATCAGCCAATTAAATTAACATTGAGGTAGGCTTTACCTCTCATAGTCCCAACAACCTAAATATTGAAAAAGGCACAAGATTGATACTAGCTCTTAGATCACACAAACACTTCATAAATTCCAATTCACCAACCACACAAGGTATTGTGAAACTTCCTAGATCTTTCAATTTTGAAGGCATTTGGCTGGTGACTATTACGATATAAGTACCAGTTAGGACTACCATCTGATTATCATCCCAAGTACGCTTCTTCAACAATATGTCCTTTAAAAATTTTGCGTATTGTGGCATATGTTCTAATGCCTCAACAAACAAGAGATTTATCTATAGCTTCCTCAGCTTCTCGATGAACTTTGCAAATTATTCATCTAACTTCTTCTTTTGTAGTCGTTAAGGAAAAGGGATCTTGGGTTGAAACGGTGGAGGTGTAATATAAGGAGGATATTTGCTCATATCCACTTCTTTCTCCCTTTTTGGACTCTTCTCAACTAGCCTAACAAGCTCCTCTATTGTTCTTATAAGTGGTTAAATTTCCTTCCCACTTTGAATTTGATAGCCTTTAGTTGCTCCCTTGATTTTGTTCCTAAAGTACTAGGAACATTTCCAAAATTCCATATAGAAAAGGCATTTGTTAGTTAACTCACTTAGGCTTCTAAATTATGAATGGAAGACGTATGGCTCTTAGTGACTTGCTCAAATTAATCTTCCAGCTTCTTGTGTGCATCATCTAAAGTTCCAAGCTTATCTAAAATTTTGTCTAATTTGGCTTCCATTGAGTTTGCTTTATTATGTTGAAAGCTTGAATGGCCTTAAGGTCGGAACTGCCCTCCATTGTTGTTGTTCTACTAGGAGAAGTTAAGGTGATTCTTCCACCCAGGGTTGTACATATTGGAGTAGGGATTAATAGCCCCTCCTTGTCTAAATTGTGCCCTCATATAGTTGACTTACTCTTGGTTATCATCCTTTATCAAATAGTAGTCCACCGTATTATGATCTGACTGACCATATAACTCACACTTAAACTGTGCAGCCTTCACTTGAGCTAAAAATAATGCCTTCATATTGCTGAGTTATTGTCTCAAATTTTTTATCTTAGTGCATTTTTGTCATCTGATAGACTGTGACAACTCCCTTTTTCTCTCTAAATATAGTAGGTCACCTACTTCTCTGACTCGCCCATAAGTAGTTGTTGCTTACCATCTCCTCTATCAGCTCCTTTGCTTCATCAACCATCTTCCTCATTAAAGATCCTCCCGATGGTGCATCAATAGTGCCTCTAATAGGTGGGTTTTCTCCATTGTAGAATGTCTGCAGTAGGAACTCCTTGGGTAGGTTGTGGTATGGGCATCTCCTCAGCAGGTCCTTATAATGCTCCCATGCTTCATAAATTGACTCACCTTCACCTTATTGGAAATTGGTAATTTCCTTTAGGATCTTGGTGGTCTTTGTCAATAGGAAGTATTTATCTAGAAAAACACGCATAAGCTGCTCCTACATCGTGATGCTACCAGGGCTTAGTGAATGGTACCATGCCTTCGCTCTATCTCTAAGTATGAAAGGGAAATTTCTAATTCTATTTATGTCCTCCAACATCTACTGATACTGGAAAGTGTCACAGATCTCAAGGAAACTCACGATGTGTGTGTTTGGATCTTGATTCGCTGGTCCATAAAATTAGACATTTTGTTGAAGCATGTTCAAGAGGGCTAGCTTGATTTCGAATAATACCGTTTGAACAGGCGGTCTAGCCACTCCTTGGGTTGTTGGGTTAAACCTTGGCCTCATAAAGTCAATGAGGGTCCTTTATTGCTGCCTCCCAGGGTTAACTTCTTGATCCATATTTATCTTAAATTGCTCGTCCATTTGTGATTTCTTGATCTCTTCTTCTTCCTTTAGCTGAGCTTTCCTAAGGGTTCATTCTATTCGCCTTATGTCTAAATCCTCAACTGCACGACTCGAACTGTTTGTGACATTTGTGTTCATGTAAGAGCACGATTCTTAAGTAAAATGAATGAAATAAAAACAAAATTTAAAAACTACTATAATGCATTAAACTATAGAACTAAATGTTACCTTCCTCGACACGATGTCAAAATCTTGTTCACAAGGTTACATGCATAGTAATCTAGTCCTAAAATCTAATATCATCCTAAACTACAATAAATTTAGACAAATAACTAATGCATAAATTAAATTAATCAACAATTAATTATGAGAAATTAAACTTCCAAAGAGTAAAAAAAACAGTATTAACACAACCTATCCCAAAATCAACCTAGAAATCACCAAGCGAGAGAAAGGGGATTTTAATTTAAAATTAATGAAAACCTAATCAATTTTGCAATCACTAAATTAACAAGTCTAGACGATCCTAGGGTGAATTACTCCCTCTCGAGTTATAATTCTTAACCCTAATTGATAATTCCTAATTCAAATTATGGAATTGCGATCTCTCAATTTGCAATTGACCTAAAACCTAAATTAGTTTTAAAATTGTCTTCTATCCTACTATAAATTTATTCTCGATCTCTCATTACATGACTCTACCAGTTTGATTCAATTCTCTAACTATCAATTCACCTAACTCTCGTTAGCCTAAATTGATGATTTTTACTTAGCCCACTCTCTTAGTTTGTTGTTGAATTATTAAGAACAGAATTGAAACCACAATCAAATCAATAAAAACACAATCACTTAAATTTCATTAATCTCAAGAGTTAAAATTCGAAGGTGGGTATAAACATAACTCAACATTCAACACAATGATTCTCAACCCCTATTTCAATTGTATAGTTGAATAAAACTGAAATAAATGGAAAATACTATCAGGAATGGAATCTCAAAAGTACATCACGTGTGTCTCTTCCTTTGTCTCTTTCCTTGATCTCTTGATCTCTCTCTAGGTTTCTCAAGAAATAGGTTGAATCACTCTCTCTTGCATGACTCTCTAAGCCCTCTAAAAACTCTACCTCTTATCTCATAATGTCCTATTTACTCTATGGAAGCCCTAGGTCAAAGTAGGGATCGAAACGATTTGAAAAATCTTCCAAAACTTGAGTATTGGCATCAGCCTGACACAGGGCACGATCATGGCCCTACCTGCCATGATCTTGGCGATCACTTTAACCTTTCTATCATAATCGTGGCCTGATGTGTATGATCGTGGCCTAACTAGATGCTCTCTATCCCGATAGTGCTCCTGTCCTGATAGTGCTCCCAGTGCACAATCGTGGCCTGGTTGCTGCTAGCCCATCTTTCTCTGTCACAATCGTGGCCTAATGTGCACGATCATAGGCTATGTCTTTTATCCCAAAACTCCTCACATCTTCTCTGTTCTTCACATTTTACCCTAAAACACTCACACACGCATCAAGGTGCCTTAAAAATATAACAATTAAGCTCAAAGATTTAAACTAACCTATAAAAACACTTAAACACACAAACATAATTAAACCCTAAATGCACATTTAACACTCAAATTCAAACTAAATGCATGAAAAATTAAACCCTAAAACATCATGCAATTCATAACTATCACCCACGATCATTGGAATGTCTCCATGATTGTGGAAAATGCAAGGAATGGGAGAGAAATTTTCAGATGACATATCCCAGGATCGTGAGAAGTCCTCCATGATCATGGGAAAGGCCATGAATGTGAATCCTTCTCTTTTGAGTGAATATTGAAGCAACTAATGATAAGATACTTTCTTATGTTACATTTAGACTTGATTGAGGCTTGAAATGAACTTAATTTGATTCTTGATTAATAGGTTAAAGTGCTTGATTTGTTTAGGTTATTAATTGATGTTATAACTTAAAAATGGATTGATGATATTAATGTAACTAAATCTAGAAATTTAGAAATGTTAAAGGAATGAAAATATTCTTCGGATTGCAATTGTTATCTAAAGGTTATGAGAAAGGTGAATTAGGCGTGAATAAATGAGAAATTAGATTTTGCGTAATATTATAATGTTATAAATGCGATTGGTGAACATTAAATGAGAAATTAGATTTTGTGTGTTATTATAATATTATAAAACGGATTGGTAAATGTTGATTGATAAATTTAGAATAATCAAGTTTCTTCGAGGTGTAATCATAAGTGCAAACTAAACATATACAAGTGATAATGTTTGAATGATCATGACTAGTGTTTAAGGATATATACCCAGGAAAGTCAATTGAATATGTATTGATCATGACACACACACGTATATATATAGGCATGGTTTAATATTTATATGATTGATCAACTTAATAATATGAATAAATGTGTGTATTACATGATTTAGATGCTCAAGTCGAATGCTAGCATCCAGATATTGTCGGTTCATCAAGGTAATGGCTATCTGGTGCGTACTGTGAGTCAACCTAGATGTTTCTCACCAGGATTGATTGTATCTGCTTAAATTTCAATTATTGAACTCTTACTTATGCGAATGTGATAATTACGGATAGTGATGGTCCGAGGAATTTGATAATTGAGATTTATTGGGAGTGTTCATAATTGAATGTGAATCTCCAAGAAATAAGTATACTCAATGAAATGTTGAAAGTCAGACTTAGGTCCGATGAATATGAAAAAAATGACTAAAAATGTTATATTTGAATTAATGCATTTCATCACATTGATATTGAAACACCCCACTACCATAGAGTATATACCAGAACATCCTGAGGACATTCAAATACATACTTATGATAATGGCATGCTAGAGCAGTCATGTTCTCTTATATGGCATCATAAAGAATAACAAAATATTTAAAAACTCAAGATTTAAATTATTTACAAACATGATTTACACTAGAGTCATTAAAACAAATATTTGCATTACCAACATTTGACAGTTTACGATCCTTTTTACAAAACTTCTGCATGTACATGACATAGGAAAACTACATAAAAATAATCTACTACTCCTTCGATGTCAATTGATAGACCCTTAAGTCATGACTTAATCCAAAATGTTCTTCTAGAAAATTTTAGGAACTAGGTCTCCTCTCTCATACCTGAAAAGCCACGTTGCAATTTTGATGAGTTTTGTGAACAGAGTGAGTGAACCATCATTGATGATCTCACTCATGTCAAATACATAAATATTTCACATATAACCAATTCACAACATTCCTCATCTTAATAAGACATAATCAATGTTACATATTTCACATATTCTTTCAGATCATGCATATCTCAATCAATCACATTATCAATAGATACACATATATGGTATATCACTTTATCATCACAATTTCATAAATAGATTCACAATCATATAATTCATGATCATGTACTAATGCAAATGCTTATAAAACTCCACAAATGTTATTATTTGTTTTGACTGAGCACCTTTCAGATACAGATATAAATAATGTCCCATATTGGGCTTATTCAGACATAGAAATCACGGAGCAAGGCTCTATATGCAAAATTATGAGCTTAAAGCTCTTTTAGGCTGGTTACTCTGGTCATAACGTCTTTATATGATTATGCATTTAATGAAATGCATCAAATAATAGAATATGCCATTAATAACATTTGCTTATAATGCACAGACAGAATCTCATATTCATCAGATCTAAGTCCGACATTCAGCTTTCATTAAGAAAACAGGTATCATGTAGAATTCAGATGTAAACAGAACAATTCCAATACATTCCAAAATATCAAACTCCTCAGACTATTAATGTTCAAAATTATCATAATCAATTCATTATCAATTCAATATATAGGGATTAAACAGAAACAAAAATAAATCAATCCTAGAGATACCATCCAGGTTGACTCACAGTACGCTCCAATATACATAATTCCCTGAATGGTTCGATAATGTCTTATTGATGGCATTTTCCTTGACCGTCTAAATACACATACATCATACACATTACTAAAATGATCAAACAAATACATATTCAATTATAAACACATATATGTTCCGTACTCAATGCATGCTCAATGACTTTCCCCAGGTATGTTTTCCTTAATCACAATTGTAATCATTCAAACATCATAACTTATATATAGCTAGTTTGCAGTTAGGTTAACACTTAATTAAACTTAATCATATTCAATTCATTAAACATACATTTACTAACTCTTTTCTAGCATTACAAGTATATCACATAATTCTCAATTCTCATTTGTTCATTCCTAATGCATTATTTATATCCTTAGGAATACATTTGCATTTATATAAACATCTTCATTCCTTTAACACTCCTTTGCTTCAAACTCAAATACATTAATAATAAACAATATTTTCATTAAGTTATATCATCAATTATCAATCAAAACTTATCACATATTTAGCTAACTTTTCCAACGTCAAATTAGGTTCATTTTAAGCCCCAATTAAGTCCAAATGCATTATAGTTAAGTACCTTAACCTTAATTGGTTCAACCATTGCACAAATCACACATTAACATGTTAAACCATCTCCCACAATCATGAGGTACGATCTGTCCATGATCGTGGGATGGGTGCCACGATCGTGGCCTGCACTTTTCTTGCATCTTTTTCCATATTTTCACGCTTTGATACCAAAGTTAAAGCATCTTCTTTATGGTTCATCAATTATACCTCTATTAGGACTGAATCATACTCCAATTCCTCATAAATAACCTTCCAATTTCAGTTTAAAATTATTCAATTAACAGCCCACAAATCAATGTCTTTCATGTATCAAAGAATCAAACCAGAAACTAACTTATCTTATCATACATATAGTCCCAATTCTTTCTCAATTCAAGAACACTATGCTAACATCTTCCTCTAGCATAAAATCAGTTCCATTATACATCAAATCCTGAGCTAATGTATCCATAATTCAACCTACAATACCATGATTTTCATATTTTAAAAATAAGCATGATTCATCACAAACTTAAGGTGAAAACAAGGTGATTTTCGGACAAGATCAAGGATAACGATAAGTCAGTTTTCTTGACTATTTTGTGTGGGGTTAACATGTGAATTTTATGTAATAGCTTAGCTAGGGTTAAAACCAGAATATAGAGAAAATTTGGAGCAATTTCAGTGGAGAGAGGTGAGGGAAACAACAGAAACATTGCTGATGGAATTTGTTTGGTTTAGTCATGATGCTAAGCGTGTTCCTCCTCTATCAACATTTGTCTTAAGCCATGTAATGCCATGCATCAACTTATTATGCTGCCACTAATCCACATATTAAAATGTCATATGTCACCAATTAAGTAGTCCACAAGTCACATAATACTTGGTCCATGTGTCGCATAATAATTGGTCCAATTGTCATTTAATTACTAGTCCACTTGTTAATCTTTTATCTATGCCAAAAGTCACTTAATTATAGGCTTAATCACCCTAATTTTTTATGTATCAATTTATCCTAGCACTTAACATTTTTCCTAATCTAAATGGACATATTAATTCATTAATCTCCCATTTGATAAAATTTAATTCCAATTTACAAATAGTAATCCAATCAAACCAAAATTTAAGACATAACAATTCATAATTCACATCATTTTCACTTAACATCTTTCATACCCGGGACATATCAATTGAGTACATATGCTAACTTGTAATGTGTACAAATTATAATTCATGTATGAATGCTAATGTGATGCATGTATATGCAATGCTTGTTTTAGGGTTCTAATCCTAGGTATATGCTGGAAATCAGATAATACAATTCTCCTCCCCTTAAGAAATTTCGTCCTCGAAATTCTTACCTGAATGGTTAAATAAGTAGGGTACTAATTTCTTATGTCCGCTTCCATTTCCTATGTAGCTTCTTCACTCGAATGATTTCTCCAGAGGACCTTCACCAATGGAATCACTTAGTTCCTTAACTACTTATTCTGATAGCCAATTATCTTTACCAGTTCTTTAACATAAGTTAGATTACTAACAATTTCAACTTCCTGAGCTGGTAAAACATAAGTAGGTAAGGCTAACTTATCAACCAATGGCCCAACTCTCCCAATAATCTCATAAGGACCAATGTGTCTATGGCTTAACTCGCCCTTTGTATCGAACCTCAGAACTCCTCGCCAAGGTGATTCTCTTAGAAACACTTTATTTCTAGCTTGACATTCCATGTCTCTCCTGTGCTGATCCATGTAACTCTTATGTCTATCTTGTGTTACTTTAGTTCTATTACGAATCAATTTCACTTTATCAACAGTATCTTGAAAAATATCAATTCTAGGCCTTTAATAATCCTTAGACCCTCTTTATCCCAATATAAAGGTGGACGACACTTCCTGCCATATAAAACCTCATACGACACCATACCAATGCTACTATGATACTGATTATTATAAGAAAATTCAATCAAAACCACATACTGATCCAATGCTCCTTAAAACTCTAATACACAAGCTCTAAGCATATCCTCAATAGTATTAATTGTTCTCTCTCTCTGTTTGTCTATCTAAGTATGAAATGCAATAATGAAGTTCAATTTTGTACCCAATGCTGTCTATAGACTACCCCAAAATCTCTAGATAAATCCAGGATCCCTGTTCAAAATAATAGACACTGGAACTCCATGTAACCTCACTAGCTCATTCACATATCTCCGAGCTAAATGATCTAGTGAGTTATTCTAGTAAGAAATGAGCTGACTTGGTCAATCTATTAACAATGACCTAAATAGCATCATGTTGGCTCAAAGTCCTAGGTAAATCTATAATAAAGTCCATAGTGATCCTCTCCCATTTCCATTGCAGAATAGTCACTGACTGTAACTTACCAACTGGAGCCTGATGCTCTTCCTTAATCTGTTGGCAAGTCAAACACTTAACAACTTAGTCAACCACTTGTCTCTTCATTCCTGGACAAAAATATTGTTTCAGCATGTTATACATCTTGGTAGCACTAGGATCCATAGCATAAGCTGCTACATATGCCTCCTCTAAAAACTTCCTTTCTCAAATTACCTCCATCGGGTACACACAATCATTACTTCAACTGCAAGGTATCATCTCTCAATTCAAATTCAGAATGCAAATTCACTTTCAACTTCTCAATTAACTTTACAAAATCTAGATCTTTACCTTGAAATTTTCTGATCCGTTCATGTATACAGGTTTCAGCTTTAGTATAGCTAATAATGCTTCATTCTACCCCAAATTTAACTCAACATCAAGTGCTCTCAAATGAAATAAGATAGGCAACCTAGATAATTGTACTTGAGCCACACTATTATTGGATTTTCTACTCAATGCATCAGCTACCACATTATCTTTACCAGGATGATACTAAATTGTACAATCATTGTCCTTCAATAGTTCTATCCATCTCCTCTATCTAATATTCAACTTCATTTAACTCGATAAATATTTCAAACTTTTATGATTAGTGAATACTTGAAAAATTTTACCATATAGGTAGTGTCTACAAATCTTCAAAGCAAATACTACTACCACAAGCTTTAAATCATGTACTAGATAATTAAATTCATGAGATCTTAGTTATCTCGATGCATATATTAATACACTGCCATACTGCATCAGTATACACCCTAATCCTTGATGTGAAACGTCACTATACACTATATAACTTCTAGCTCCAAATGGAATAGCTAACACCGGTGCTGTAGTCAACCGATGCTTTAGATCGTTAAAACATCTCTAACAAACATCATTCCATCAGAAAGGCACATTTTTTCTCAGAAGTTTTGTCAAAGGGGCTGAGATCAATGAAAACCCTCAACAAATCTCCAATAGTAACCCGCTAATCTAAGGAAACTCTGTATCTCAGCCACATTTCTCGAAGTTGCCCACTTCATGACTGCTTCTATCTTCTTTAGGTTTACCTATATTCCTTGTCCAGACACAATATAAACAAAGAACACTACTTGATTAAGCCAAAATTCACATTTACTGAATTTGGCATACGGCTGTTTCTCTCCTATTATCTATAAAACCAATCTTAGATGTTCAGTATGCTCATCTCTACACTATGAATACACCAAGATATCATCAATAACCACAATCATGAAACAATCTAAATATGGTTGAAATAACTTATTCATCAAGGCCATAAAAGTTATTGGGGAATTAGTTAATCCAAATGGCATCACCAAAAACTCAAAGTGCCCATATCTTATTCTAAATGCACTGTTCAGTACACCAGGCTCTGCTATCTTCAACTGATAGAACCCCGATCTTAAGCCTAACTGTGTAAACACCTGAGCTCCCTATAATTGATCAAGCAAGTCATCTATCCTTGATAGAGGATACTTATTCTTTAGTGTCACCCGATTAAACTATATATAATCAATGCATAACCTCAGAGTTCCATCCTTCTTATAGATAGTTGAATCGGGTGACACTAAACAATAAGTATCCTCTATCAAGGATAGATGACTTGCTTGATCAATTATAGGGCGCTCAGGTGTTTACACAGTTAGGCTTAAGATCAGGGTTCTATCAGTTGAACCCTGGTTATTTAGTTCCTTTAGTTATACAAGTCTCATCTTATATAGAGGAATAGATATAGGATCAGTACCTAGAACAAGGTCAATGATAAACTCTGTCTCCCTTTCTAAAGGTAACCTCGATAATTCTGCATGAAACATATCCAAGAAATCCTTAACAATGGGAATATCCTGAATGGTTAATTCATTCTGGCCAGATAAGCCTTACATCTACCTCAGATCAATCTAAAAGCACTCATGAATGAAATTAGCCTGGCTGGCACCACTCTCAATTGATTAGGGGATTCAAGAACTACCTATTTATTATAGTTGTTCGTCACAATCCTATTAGTAGTAACTAATCCATGCCTAAAATAAGGTCTATCTCTCTCTAATCAAATTAGCTTCTAAATTTTCCTAATCAATCTGAACTATACACCTTTCACATACCTCACCAATCACTATAGTACTACCCATTGGAGTACTCACCTCTAATCCACATTTCAATATCTCTCTCTCACATTGCAGTTTAGATGTTAGATATGGTATGATAAAAGAATGTCTAAATCCTAGATCTACCAATGCAATTGCTTCAAATTAAAAATATTTAACACACCTACGATCACATATGGGGAGTTCTACCCCTCCTGTCTCATGATGGCATAAACATTAGCCTAAGACTGCGGTTGGTTAGTCCACATCTCCGTCCTAACACTAGGCCCTGCTGATTGGGTCCTGTCTCTACCTCTGTCTTTCTATACTGAACTAGTAGCTCTACTTTACTGGATCGTTGTCTCAATCATTGTTCCTCTTCTAACTCGAGAATGTGGTCGTAAAGTCTCGGGACAATCTCTGATCTAATACTTTACAGAGCCATAATGGAAAGAAGCTCCTGATAACCTCCAACACTCACTACCATGCTTCTTACCACAATGTTCACAATTAGGCATTTGTTGTGACTTCCCTCTTGACACTGGTCCTCTACCTCGACTAGTCTGAACAGATCTAGCTCTTGGTTTAAACTCCGATTGTAATGATCTAGTTTGGAATTGAGACCCAACCTCCTCTTTCTTCTAGATTCTTATCTATACTATCCCTGATTATCTTTCAACAACTATTCAATTCTAATCGAGGCCGCTCAGAGTTCTGTAAAACTACCCGAATTAGAAATGGCTAGCCTTGTTCTAATTTCCATGTTCAACCCATCTTCAAACCTCCTACATTTATCCTCTTCAATAGGAATCAAAGCAGTAGCATACCCCATCAGCTCATTAAATCTTATCTCATACTCTGCCATTATGAGCCTGCCTTACTTCAAATCTAGAAATTCTTTCATCTTTTTATCTAAATAAATCTTCTACATGTAATTCTCTCTAAACACCTTTAGAAAATCTTCCCAAGTGAAACTACAAGGTTTGGTGGTACTATCTAGAACAGTCTTCCACCACTGATATGTTGGACCTTGCAATAGTGAGACTATATAATCAAATCTTTCATCTGACTCACAGTCAATATGATCAAACACCCTTTCAGTTCTTTATAACAATCAACTAGTTTTCTTGACTATTTTGTGTAGGGTTAACATGTGAATTTTATATAATAGCTTAGCTAGGGTTAAAAGCAAAATACAGAAAATTTTGGAGCAATTTAGGTGGAGAGAGGCAAAAGAAATAGTAGAAACATTGCTACTAGAATTTGCATGGCTTAGTCATGATGCTAGGTGTAATCCTCCTTCATCAACATTTGTCTTAAGCAGTGTAATGCCATGTATTAACTGATTATATTGCTACAAATCCATATATAAAAATGCCATATGTCACCAATTAAATAGTCCACATGTCATAGAATACTTGGTCCACTTGTAACACAATAATTGGTCCAATTGTCATTTAATTACTAGTCCATTGTCAATCTTTTATTTATGCCAAATATCACTCAATTATAGGCTTAATCATCCTAATTTTTCATGTATCAATTTATCCTACCACTTAGCATTTGTCTTAATCAAAATGCACACATTAATTCATTAATCTCTGAATCAATAAAATTTAATTCCAATTTACAAATTGTAATCCAATCAAACCAAAAATCAAGACATAACAATTCATAATTCACATCATTTTCACTTAACATCTTTCATACCCGGAGACATCTCAATTCAGTGCATATGCTAACTTGTAATGTGCACAAATTATAATTTGTGCATGAATGCTAATGTGATGCATATATATGCAATGCTTGCCCTAGGGTTCTAACCTTAAGCATATTTCAGAAACTGGATATTATAGATATGCATGATCAAATAAAAGAGTTATGACTGGAGTGTCCAGTGAAAAAGAGCTTAAAGCTCATAATTGCGCATAAAAATCCATAGGCTTAGCATTAAAACAAGCCTGGTATCTATAATAGGTATGAGACAGTTATTAATAAGACCATTATCCATAACGGATACAGGACTGTAAAAAGGTGCTTGGTCACAACAAAGTAACAATGAAAGTGAGTCACATGTGCATTTGCATCGATGCACATACTTGTATTATATGAAAGATCACATGAATTTACTGAATTGTGATGTTATGAATGATTGTGAAACGGAACGAATTATTATGAAATGAATATATTAAATGTGTGATGTTCATGATTTATAATAGAGATGAGACATATTGTGAAATTGGTTTTGATATGTGATATATATTTTTGATTTGAGTGAGCACATCGAGGATGGTTCCCTCACTGAGTTTACAAAACTCATCAAAATTGAAAATGTTGATTTTCAGGTACGACGAAGACATAATTCCTACAGCAGACTAGTAGAAGTCTAATACTGTAATTTTGGACTCAAGAATGGCTCAAAGGTCGGTTAGCTGATATTGAGGAGAGTACTTTTTTTTATTCCTCATTCCATGTAGAACATATTGTAAAAAGTATGTCTTTGCTATATATATGTATTATGGAGTTTAAGGGTACAATGTAAATATGTTTGTGAATGAAATGCAAAGTTGATTTTTTGAATATTTGTGTTATATGTATGATGCCATATTAAATGAATGTGATTTATCCAACATGGCACTTTCATAGGGTATGTCCTTGAATGTCCTTTGGACGTTTGGGTTTGTACCCTATAAAAGTGGTATGTTATAGGTTTTCAGTATTAGAGCATGGTTTGACATCTATAGGGACATGACATATAAGAATATTTAGGTATGATATATACTGAGAGACTCATACAGTAATCATGACTATTGTTTATGATAGGTCATCCGCTATAAGTGAATGAGTCATAGAGTCAGCTAACCTAGAGTTTGTAGGAGCTAATATAGATTCTCTAGTACCTCTATTTGATCAAATGCCTCAGAGAATTCATGAGTGGAGAGAAAGGAGATATGATAAACTTAGAAAGCAGGAGGCTATAGACTTCTATGGAAGTACACCCCTGCTGAGATAGAAGAATGGCTAGAGAGAATAGAAAGAGTATTCGATCAAATGGACTGCGAGTCAGATGAAAGGTTTGATTACGTAGCCTTTCTACTGCAAAGTCCAACTTATTAGTGGTGGAAGAATGTTCCGAACAATACCACCCGACCTTGTTGATTAAAGTGGGAAGATTTTTTGAAAGTCTTCAAAGAGAATTACATGCCGAAGATCTACTTGGATAGGAAGATGAAGGAGTTTTTTGATCTAAAGTAAGAAAGTCTCACAATAGACGAATATAAGATATGATTTAATGAGTTAATGGGATATGCTATTGTATTGATTCTGAATGAGGAAGACAAGTGTAGAAAATTTGAGGACTAATTGAACATGGAGATTAGCAAGAGGTTAACTATCATTAATTTGGGTAGTTTTATAGAACTACATGTTACCTCGATCTGAATTAAATAGTTGTTGAAAGATGGAGAAGGAGAAAACAAATAGGAGTTCAGAATGAGGAGACCTAGTAAGTTCCAAGTTAATTATGGCAGAAGGTTTAGTAAATGCTAGAATAGATCTTTTTGACCATCAACTAGATCGTGACAGTTAGGGTTTAGACTAAGAGGTAGAATAAGTTCAGGTAGTCCTACTATCAAGATTAAAGTGTGGAGTAATCAGCTGCAGTCTCAGGCCATAATTTATGTTATCACTAGACAGGAAGCCCAAAACTCCCCAAATGTTGTAGCAGGTGTGTTAAATGTCTTTCAATTTGAAGCATTTGCATTGTTAGATCTAAGATCTACACATTCATTTATCACACCGCATCTAGCGTTTAAATTGCATTGTGTGAGAGAGATATTGGAATGCGGCTTAGAAGTGAGTACAACGGTAGTAGTAGTATAGTTGTAGCACCCCACTTCCCTTAAGTACGTATCCGTACATATCGAGGACATTCGGACACACACCCTGTGAAAGCAGCACATTAGAGTAGTCAAATACAACTCCTTAGAAATTTTTCTTAAACGTCACACGCATTTTTGGAAAACCAATAATCGTTAATGGCCTATTTTATTTACAACAATTTCAATCACAAATGTCACAAACAATATACATATTGCAGTATTCCAGTAATCATTTGGTCCCATTACAAATTCAAAACACATTTAGTCATAAAGTCATTATATATCATAATTATTCACATACACATAGTGCAATATTCGCGGAATACATTCTTTAATACAAAAATAACAGAAAATGTATACAGACACCTACTGATGTCGACCTCTATCTCTTATTTTACTTCAGCAACTATATTTCCAGTTTATCTAACTGGGTATCTCCTATGAGCCTAAAAAAAAGTTGCAAGCTTGTCGAGTTTTGCGAACACAGTGAGCGTACCATCCTCAATGGCTCACTCATATCACGTAACACAACAATTCATATAATAACATAATTCACATCACTCCATTAATTGATCATGTAGCATCAATTTAACACTTTATTTGCTTATTTCACATTTCACATTCAGAGTAGGCAAATAATTCAGTTCAATCATTTAAAACATACATATCAATTATATATGCAATGCTCATGAGACTCACTTCCAATTATTATTGTTGTGACCGAGTGCCTGTAACTGTCCCGTATCCATTGTGGATATTGGGCTTATTAATAACTGTCCCTTATCTGTTAGGGTTATAAGGCTCATTTTTCATAGTGAGCTAGAGGCTCTTACCACATTCTGAGCTTTAAGCTCTTTTTCGGTGGCTACTTTGATCACAACAGCCTTTATTTGTTTAAGCATTCATGTAAGGAAATGTATCACATCTTATAATTTTAGTCAATCATTAGTGCTCAATCATTCACATTCGTATTCACGTTCACATTCATCTTCATACCTTTAACCTAATATTCAACAATTAAGTTGAGAAACACTTATTTTGTCAAATTCACATTCAATGAGCACTTCCAATATGTTTTACATGCATTAAATGTCTTGGACCTTCAATGTCTAGAATCAATACATTCACATCATATACCAATTCAATATAGAATTTTAGAACAAAACAAATAGTTAAAGTAAGACCATCTAGGTCAACTCATAGTATGCTCTAGATTAGTATTTGCTTCTCTGTTCTAGAAACATTTGGGCATTGACATTCAATTCTGTGTATCAAGATCATGCAATACACAGATTGCACACACATTACTAATTGAACAATCACGTAAACATTCAATTGTACATATATGTATATGTGTAATGTATAATGCTTGTTCAATTTAACTATTTTGGGTATTTATCCTTAATTCTCATCTCAAGATGATTCATACTTCAAAACTCATATATGTATAATTTGAACTTAGGCTTACATCTCAATTGTACTAGATTATTCTAAGTTCATCACCCAATCATTCACTAAGGTTGTTATCACATTTAAAGATCCCAAAATACTCAATTTATCATCACTTTTAGTTCATACACATCATTCATCTGCTCTGAATCACATTAACAATCGTAGGTTCACCTTTATTCTCATAACATCCCAAAATTCCATATTTGAAAACTGGATATACAACAATCCATTCTTATGTTTATATCCTCAACATTACCCTAAACATATCACTCATTTTTATCTCTTATTTCCTCATCAAACTCAATACATTTCAAGCTCCATTCAAGTCTAATGCATCTTATGAAAGCATTGATACGTCCATAGTATATATATATATATATGTATAGTTTTGGGACAAAAGACATAACTTTCACTGTGGATAGCATATTAGAGTCATTCAAGTACACTTTCAAAGAGGACTTTGATTTCTACAATTTCCGTGAGACCTCGAATAGGGATTTTACCATCTAAAGGGACAAAATTGTACATTTATGTAGGTGTCCAGAGAACGTCCACCCAGCAAACTAACGATCCTCCAAATAGACATGAACGGGTTGGAATGCTAGAATTCCAGAGAATGTCTTCGCAACGGGTCTGAAGTGCGCCTAACGGACATTTACAGGCCATTTTCCATATTTCCAACTCCTACAAGTTACATCTAACACGTTTTATGCTTAGTCTGTCATTTCTAACTTATTTACTCATTATTTCCCCTTCATTCTCAGTTCCATTTCAGCTCATTATCAATAAAAAAAAATCATATTCTATATTTGATCATCAAACCAAAAACAAAACATTCATACTTACACACATTCATCATTTATTCTGCACTCACTTAACTCCATTTTCAACTTTACTTTGTCTATAAATTATAGCCTTTCCTTTGGCTTTAAATTCATTCTAGTTCATCTCTATAATCACTTATAACTTATGGCTTTCATATACCCAAAACTTATCATTCCTTCTTCAAATCTTCTGCACTCTTTCCATACACAAAAATTTTGGTCATACATTCATCTCTTCTTTTTTCAATTATCAACACTCATTTAAACACCAATTTCATTATTGTTAATCATCTATGAAACCATACATTATATAATATTTGTCATTTTTATGAAAACATAACATATACACAGATATTTACTCTTCAATGTTCCTCACTTATTCATCTAAATTTTTTCATATACTCAACATCATTTACTCTATTAATCCATCATTATAACATTCCATAATCTATTACCCAATAAAACATAAAAGTAAGATATGGATATGTCCATTATTCATCCACATTACACATATATTTTCATCATATTTTTCATGATCATCCTTCCCCTCAAACTATCATCAAATATGCTTCATTTAATAAAACCATGAAGATTAATATATTAATTATTTGATTTACCCAAAGCTTCTTCAAGAGTCTCCAACAAACCTTAACTCCTTATGCATCACGATCATCATTACGGAGGGTGGAGAGGTTAAATTTCATCAAGAAAAAGAGATAGCAAAGACTTTGAAGTAGGTAGTAATGGAAGATACTAGCAAAGAAGAGGAAAGCACGAATTAAAAATGAAAGACAAGTAAAAGATGGTTTTTCACCAAACCAATGTGGGTTAAAGTAAGTGGCTAAGTCAAGTGACTCTCCATTTGGTTCTTTTAAATACTAGTCCATTTATTTCACCATTCTAATCCAATTGCCTCTTGATTTTCCATGACACTTGTCATTAAATCTTAATGTCACTTCAAAAATTTCTACTGCCATTTTACACTTAATTCTACTACCATTTATTAATTATCTTGCCACTTGGTATTTTTCCTAGTCCAAAAATACCCAAAACCTCAAAAAGTTCTCAAATTTCACCAAAAATTCTGAATCAATAATTAAAATCACCAAATCTATTTTCAAGGAAAAATATTCACTATCCATATGATAATCACATTAAAACAATCATTTATACCCGGAAATTGTCAAATGAGTGCATGTATAATCATTAAAATGTGTGCAATACATTCAATAATCACCTATGAGTATCCTTTTGTTATGCGTGAATACGAAATGCATTTCAGTTCTCTCTTTGTTACTTCTTATATAGCTTGGTTCAGGATCCTTTGTCCTAACTCTTAGTATAGAAATGGGATGTTACAACAATGATAGGAGAAGTGTGTAAAGGGTGTATGATTCAGGTTGATCAGGCAGTGTTGGAAGCTAATATGATAATATTGCAGTTAAGAGAGATAAACCTTATCTTATGTATGGATTGGCTTACTGCTCATAAGGCTGTAATGAACTACTATACTAAGTAGAAAATTATTAAATCTCCTAATCAGTCATCAGTAATATTTCGAGGTGTTAGTCAAGCAGTGTCAGCCAGATTGATCTCATCGATGAGTGCATTAAGACTTATTCGAGGTGGATGTGAAGCTATCTATCTTATGTAATTGACACAAGTACTAACCAGATATTATAGGATATCCCTGTTGTTAGGGATTTCATGGATGTGTTTCCCATATAATTATCTGGTTTACCTCAGATAGGGAGACAAAGTTCACTGTTGACCTTGTTCTAGGTATTGCTCCTATATCTATTCCTCCATATAGGATGGCACCTATGGAACTTAAGGCTCAACTGTAGGAGTTATTAGAAAAGGGTTTTATTAAACCCAGTGTGTCACCATGGGGAGCTCTGATTTTGTTTGCGGAGAAGAAAGATGGGACTTTGAGGTTATGCATTGATTATACACATTTGAATCAGGTGACAATGAAGAATAAGTATCCTCTATCAAGGATAGACTGTTGGGCCCAGATTCGCATTAAGCATATTTGATTTTTTTTTGAGGTTTAGATTGATAATTTTCTTTTAGTTAGAATAATTTGGAATTTTAGTGCTTCGTTAATGATTAAAAATTGAAAG
>JAOSBN010139499.1:0-26551 GCA_027563595.1 Erythroxylum suave | reverse complement strand
ACTTTTCTTAATTCTTCAAATTTTCTCACTTTTTCTCTTTATTTCTTGCTTTTCAACTCTATTTCAATTAACTCATTAATTTTTGAGTATTTCTAATTTCCACTAAAATTTCGGGGTCCAAAACATTTGGGTCCTCGTTTGTCAATCTATAGAATTGCACATTCTATTGCAACATATTAAGTAGAGCAGGTCTAATTTCAAAGGAAGCTGCTTGGACCAGTGACCTAGCGACTCCTCGAGTTACTACATTGAATCCTGACCTTACGAAATCTATGAGGGTTCTTTGTTGGGTGTTGATGGTTTTGTAAGCTTTACAATTTATAGCCCTCAGGTACTGCAAATGCATGGGTCGTGAAATCCAGTAAGTGAATGATCGATCCCCAAGGAAGTGTGAATTAATCTAATCCTATGTTATCTAAGGCTAAGAAAATTGATAAATTGAAAATCCAACTTATTAAGAAACTTGCGTCTATGTAATTGGACTAAACTAGGTCATGTTTTTATTAAGTGGCTTATTTGGAATGTCATTATAGCCTTTTAACTTGAAGGCACACATTTGTGAAGCATATCGATCTGGTCACTTAGCTACATCACATCCTCAACTAGCTACTAGCTTTATTCATATCCTAAAGGCTAGCAGAATAGTTAATTGCTTACAATTTACATTTTTTTAACATTATTACCTACCTTATTTCTTTAGCTAGTAATTCTCATGAAAAAGTACTAATGATGATACTTATTTTATTGGCCTAAGATTATAAATGAATGTGACAAATTCCTAAGGTGAATACACTCACATTGTATCCTAATTAATTTGCATATTTAGACAAAGTAACCTAGGTTGCTAATTTCACAAGCTAATAAGTCTTCACAACCTAAAAGAGTATGTTTAAAGTTAACGTGATTTTGTTGGACCCTATCCATCGACACATTCATATAAATCATATAATGCACCATAAACAAACCAACATGCGAAATTCACATTTAAAATAAAAACAGATAACACGCATGCCTCCCCACACTTGGACAACACATTGTCCTTAATGTGAGAAGAGCAAATAAAATACACATAAGGTGGGAATAAACATAAATTAACACGAGCCATAAAGATAAAATTTAAAAGAGAAAGGGTTAGAACACAAAATTGTTATGGTGATGGAGGTGGTGATGGTGAAGGAGGTGTTAATTAAATACCTTAAGCCTCAAAGTATCTATGAATGCATCGGATGTCCTGACTCTGACGTTTCTATTCTCTAACCATCTCCTTCATCCTCTTTTCACTTTCTACAAGTGATTTGTTAGTGTGTAATAGTGTGATGAGTACCGTCTCCCAACTAACTTCTTCTTCCCCTTCAGATTCTTCATTTGTGGACTCCTCCATTTGTTATTTTCGTGGTGCCAAACTGGAACTAGCTTGTCTAATCATATTCTTAACATAAGATTTAGAGCTAACATCTCAAAGTCTAATACCATGGCTTTCCAAAAATCTGAGCTCTAGCTAAGTTATGCATATTAAAGAACTGAAGGAGACAAATGGTTATATCTTTCATAGTAAATACCATAATAAATAGCAATAGTTGCAACCATGTAACCAATGCCAAGCTTATTGGTTCTCTTTGTCAAAGTGGTGATAAAAGTGTAGAAAATATGGGTTGAAGTACATATCTGGATGTTGTGATCCATACATCATAAAATGAAGAGTTCTTTGAGTAAACATCTATTGCTTTTGCTTCTGTTAAACGCAAGTTGGCACATGAATTTGTGCAATAGTAAATGATTAAGATTTCTAATAATCTTGTTATGGCCATTCTTGGTATCGAAGTCATCCAACCTAGTCGGGAATTCATTATGTTGATTCACGATGATCGATTATGGGAATTCACTAATCTCATATAACTTTTCATAATTAAGTTTGTAAGGTCACCTGTAACCGAAACCATAATTCCTTAGGTTTACTAGGGTCAAAGTGAGGGTTGTAAAGAATCAACGGTGAGCTCTTCATAAACAAAAAATGAAAAATGTAAGCATTTATCTCATTGAATTCTACTAGCTAAGTTTTCCACCTTCTCTCTTAAACCTAATTATTCTAAAATATCAAAGTTAAACTATCTTGACACTACAATGTATTTAGAACTAAGGGTGAGAAAACAATTATCTTTTACTTATGAGTAAATCAGAATAATGCTCCATAATCCTTTGCTAGTTTCGTTGTTCATGGCAAGATACTTGAACTTTTCCCTTTGGTTGGGTGCATTTGACAATCTACTTAATGTGTGAACCTATTAGGAATGAGAGTTGTGAAAAGTTGGAGAGAATGAAAGGACTGAAGGTTGGTAGAGAGAGGTGAGAGGATTTGAGAGTCCTGGTTTTATAGAGAGTGAAAGAATGAAAAGTGAATGAAAAATGAGGTTAGAAGTAAACATATAGGTAAGGACGGGTTAACAAGGGTAAATTTGGACAAAATTTAAGTCGAAAAACGCGTGTCCCTATTTTTTACCCCTTTGTAGGCCACGTTTATGGCTTGCAATATTTCTGCTGCTGGACCCTATTCCTGGAGCCCAACTATCCAGATGTTAGGTGCTTTGTTTGGCGCTTCGTCTGGTACTTCGTCTAGGTGCTTTGTTTGGTCTACAATTGTCTTTGGTGCATGCCATTTTACCACTGCTTCAATTTTTCCTCGGATCAATATGTACTCCATCCTTCAAGATCACATGCCAAGAAACATCACCTCATGAAGTGAAAATTCACATTTACTGAATTTGGCATAAATTTCTCTCTCCCTCAGTGATTGCAACACTATCCAGAGATTTTTTAATCTTCCTTTTCGTTTGTGGAATAAACTAGAATGTCATCGAGAAACACTATGACAAACTAATCCAGATACTCCTTGAAGACCCCACTCATAAGATCCATGAATGCAGCCGGAG
Organism: Erythroxylum suave; assembly: GCA_027563595.1. NCBI lineage: Eukaryota > Viridiplantae > Streptophyta > Magnoliopsida > Malpighiales > Erythroxylaceae > Erythroxylum > Erythroxylum suave. The sequence continues at coordinate 23,624 of JAOSBN010139499.1, read as the reverse complement.
CATCAGTCAATCTAAATGGCATGAATAGAAACTCATAATGCCCATAATGAGTCCTAAAAACTATCTTGTTTACATCATACTTTTTGATTCTGAGTTGAAGACAGCCTATCTTGAGAGCAATTTTAGAAAAAACACATGCCCCCTGCAACTGGTCGAGTAAATCATCAATTCGTTATAGAGGATACTTGTTCTTAATGGTCATATTGTTGAGTCTTTGATAATCAATACACATATGGCATGTCCCATCCTTCTTCTTAACAAATAGAATAGGTTCTCCCCATGGCGACAAACTTTGCCTTATATACCCCTTCTCTAATAGCTCTCCCAACTGTTCCTTGAGCTTCTTCAATTTAACTAGAGCCATTCTATATGGTGTTATAGAAATGGATACAGTACCAGGAATTAAGTTGAAGGCAAACCTAATTTCCCTTACCAATGGCCAACTGGGTAAGTCTTCTGAAAAACACATTAGGAAACTCTCTCACAATCGGACAATCTTCTATCTTCCTTTCATTCGCATCGGTATCCATGACGTGTACTAAGAAGGCATCACATCCCTTCAGGCACAGATGTGGCCTCCTCTTTGGTTACAAAAATTACCCTGGCCTGTGCTTGACCCCTTGGCCTTCTTGGAGGAATATCCGTCCTTACAGCCCTAGAACTACCCACCTCAGTGACTGGCCTGTTTCCCACTGTTTCTGCTCTCTTTGGAGCTTGCAACTGCGACCCCTCTTACCTTGTCATCTGAGGACATTCCTTGATCATATGTCCCTTCTCACTGCATCAAAAACATGATCCAAGTAACTTGAATGACTCTCCTTTGTGAAACTTCCCATAATGCTCACATTGGGGGTTCGTGTACGTGCTCCCCTCCAAGATGTTATTGCCTCCCACAGTTGAGGTTTGCGTCGAAGCTGTGCTTGATTTCTACTCCCCACCTCACTCTGAGTGTGGAAACTCCTTGTACTCCTCTCAGGCATTCAAGCACTCATTCCCTTCTTGGAAGATTGCTCCCAGTTCTTCCTCTTCTTATTCACTTCATACTTGATATTCTCCAATTTCTCGGCCTGAAGTGCAGCATCTACCGACTGTTGGTAATCACAGAAGTTATGAATCAACACCTTTTTTGTGATCCCGAAATGAATTCCTCCCTCAAACTTAAGGCATTTGTCCTCCTTATTTGCCACAATATTGGAAGCATATCGAAAAAGCTGAATGAACTTCAGCTTATACTCACTTACACTCATGTCCCTCTGTGTGAGATTTAGAAACTCTCTAGCCTTCTCTTGTACGTAAACCCTAGAGAGTTACTTCTTCCTGAACACTTCCACAAAATCTCTCCATGATAACACCAGAGGTATAACCTGATTGTGGGGCACTGATTCCCACCAATGCAGTGCGTCCCCATATAGCAAGCTCACTGCATAATCCAGTTTCTCTTTATTAGAGCACTTTATCGGAAGCAGGACTCCCTTGGTCCTCTTCAACCATGCTTCAGCCTCTTCTGGATTCGTAGTACCATTAAAATATATAGCTCCACACTTGCGAAGCTTATCATACTACCCACTCCTCTCCACTGGAGCTGGCATTAGAACTTGTGACCCTTGGCTTGTGGCATATGTGAAAGCCTGAGCAAAGGCTTGAAAGAACTATGGATCCATAATAGGCATAGGAGGAGGAGGCAGTGGCGGTGGTGATGGCATTTCATGCTACATACTAGGTGCCTCAGAATCAGGAGCAGAGTGTGTTCGCACGTCTTATGGGACATACGATTCATCCGTACTTCTTCCGTGAGAGCTAGATCAAGTCAGAGGTCATCGAGTTCTTTTTCAAGGAGAAAGCTTCACTTCTTCAATTAAAAAAATTTTAAAATAAACTTTTAGTTCATGCCTAAAAAAAAACAATTTCAAATCATGTAAAACAATAGAAAACAATGCATGAGATTCATTTAAAAACAATGCATGTTCATTTCATATTTCAAAACTACTCATTCAAAGCCTCGAATACTCCTAAACCTAGTCCCCATTCTGGACCTAAACCTAGTTGCTTTGATACCATAAGATGCTGGACCCCGCTTCTAGGGCCCAACTATTCGAATGTCATAAAATGTGAGCGTTTTTATTACCTTGTAAGGTTATTTCCATGAACTCTCATTAGCCATCAAAATGGTTCCTTCATCTATTCTAACATCAGTTTCACTCATAATCTTCCTAAATTCACTTCTTCTAATGTAATGACAATAATTTCTATCTTTTCATCTACACTTTGTCTGGTGCTTCGTCTGATGCCTCTGCTTCATCTGGTACCTCTACTTCATCTGGTGCTTTGTCTAGCACTTCTTCTGGTAGTTCATTTGGCCCCTCGTCTAGTATCTATGCTTTGTCTAAAGACCATATCTTTTGCGTTCGAAGTCTAAGAATTCCAAACTTTATATTGTTACAAAGATAAGAAAAAGATCTACAAATTTCATGCAGTTCTTCCTGGATCAATACAGATTTTTCTTAGATGTCAAAAAACAAAATTTTACCTTTATGAATACTTGAAAAAAAAAAGCAATGTACAAACTTTGGGAGTCATGAGCAAAAACACAATCATATTTCTTTATCATCAAAAAATAAGAGTTTTACAAAACTTTAATGGGCATTTCAAGCCATAATACCTCATAGTCCAAAAATCAATAATTTACACAAAGTAGAATTGCTCAAAAACCAACTAAAGCCTTGTTTTACAAATACTACTTAAAATACAAAATAAGCATAATTTGAAGTAATGCCCTTATGCTTGATCACTTGATCTCTTACTCATAACCTGAAGAAGGAACAAAATTGGGGGGGGGGGGGTGAGCTTAAAGCTCATGGGTAACAATTTTATAACCGGTAACAAGCAAAACCATTTTAAAAATTCATATTGCAGCATGAAACACATATTTCCAAATTCTCAATTTATCAAATACTTTATAAGCAACCTAAGTCATGCATTCAATAAACTTGTCAACATATAAGTACATCAAAAGGGTTTGGGAGGTCCATAAAAAGAACAAGCTAACACATTCCTATGAAATGGTCCTGTGTAGTCGTGAACAAAACGAACTAACACACTCCTACATAGTGGTTTTGCGTAGTCGTAAACATGAGGGAGTCCCTGAAGGATCTCCATGCCACTTGCGGGCACGCAGGAGAAGCCTTTAGTCAAAGTACACTTGACACATAGAATGGACCAGACCAAACCCACATAACATGTATTTCATAACTTGTAAACTTGTAGCCCAAAATGGCACTTTTCCCAAAAAGTGATTTCATAAACATAATATTTATTATTTTTTTCAAAAAAATTCATTTTCGCATTCTTTTCATAAATCATCAACACAATATTCACGTACCAAATACATAGCACTTTCTAAAAACATTCAAAGAGAAATAAATGCACATTTATAAAGCAATTGAAAAACATTTATTTTCTTGATTTAGAAGAAACATTAATGGCTTATTCTTTAATTATAAAAATGTAACCCACCTTGAATTCCTTGCTTAACAATTGCTCAAAGATGTCTCTCTTCTTGCTCCTCTTGCCTGTCCTCTTGATTTCCTTCAATATTGGCAAAAATCCCAATTCAATAGGACTTCCAACTGAGAACTCAAAGAAATATATACACTAAAATTGATCATAGAAGACTTAAACTCATGCATGTCTTAAGCTTCATGAACCAAAATCCTTCCAAAAGTCCAAAAGTTTAAACTTAAACTTACCTTGAATCTTCACCAATTAATGAGTCTCTTGGCTCAAAGGGAAACTCTAATCTTCCTCTTTCTTTTTCCCTTCTTGAACAACTTCAAAATCACTCTCTAAAACTAAGAAATTTGGAAACCTAGTTTAGCTTTCTCTTTTTTTCTTCTTCTCCCACGACACTCTCTCTTCTTCTCTTCAATTTTCGTTTTCTTCTTCTTCAATCGCAAGACAACCATTCTTCTTCCCCTTTTCACCCTTAATGAGGTCAAAAGTCCATTTTACCCTTCCTTATAAGCTTATGTTCTTTTAACCTTAAGTGATCTTCCAAAAATACCCTTCAGCCTTCCTTCTACTTTAATACAACTAAACCATATAATGAAAATCCTACTAACATTACCATAATAATTAAACTCCAAAAATTTTATTTATAAAAACCTCATAATTCATTTAAATCATGCTTAAATAAATAAAAAAGAATTCAGGGCCAACATCTACAATTCTTCTATCTTTCGTTGTTTCATCATTTCACCACCTGAGATCCTTCCTTAACTTATTATTTTCACTTATCACCTCATGCTGCTTGCATTCCTAATCATCCTATGTCAAAATTGATCTCCATTCTTCTAAGACATTTATTTGGAAACGAAACACACAACCAACGGAATTCAAAACTACCTAATACCAAAAATGAATTAATAAAAAATAAAAACCATGGATTGCCTCCCATGTAGCGATTCTTTACCGTCAATAGTTCAACATCTTTCTTTTGCTCATAGTGGTTTAATCAAGTTGCGTAATAGTAGAATAGATATCATAATTTGAACATGAGCTACTAGGTTATGGTTTTCACCATCATTATTCTTCTCTTTCTTTCACCTTGTGAGCATCAATATGCTCCATTTGTCCATGAGACTCGATTCTTTTGATGATTGTCATGGGTACTGGATAAATTTTTTTGTTTTTATATATAGTGAAGGTCATTTGTTTATCACCTACCCTTAAAGTCAGTTCACCCCCATCAACATCAATAAACAATGGCCAAAAACAACCATCTCAAGATCACAGGGGTTTCCACATCTTCTTTTATGTAAAAAATGATAAAATCTGTAGTAAAAGTAAAATTTTCAACTTGAATCCGCACATCTTTAATGACACCTTTCAATTGATGAATTGATCTATCCGTTGTCTTCACAAACATCTTAGTGTGTACTATCTCTCCTACCCCTAAGTTTTGAATTATAGTATAAGGCAACATATTTATGCACACCCCTAAATCCGCAAATGCCCTATCTATTTTAACACCACTAACAATGCAGGGAATGTAAAAATCTCCTAGATCCTCGTTTGTTTGTTCTTCAGTTGGGTTTCTTTCCTCTACCAGTTCCTTTTCTAATTGACTCCATTAGTGTGAGTCACATCTTCATTTGTTCTATGATGTCCATAATGTCATTTAGTTTGGTGTGACTTCTTTGTTGCTTTAATCAGATATGGAATGGAAAGCTAGTATTTTTTCATTCAAGGTAAATTGTATTTGGCCAGTAGGGAATTTTCCTTGTTCTTTTAGCCTTACTAGAATTGACCTTTAAGTGCTATAATAGGGTAAGGAATTCCATACTGATGCTCCTCGATTGGCGTTAATTCAAATTCACTTTGAAAGTTTTTTTTTTCTTTTTCATTTTCTTTCTCTCTATCTTCTTTCATTAAATCGAGCTTCTCCTCGTTGTTTGGGTGATAGCCATGATTCTTTCCTTTGGGTAGAACTTTGTATTACTTGGGAGGGTTCCTACATTTCGGGTTGATAGTGCTTTTGTCAGTTGGCACGATTCTTTATAACTTGCTTGAACTTACATTCAAGCCTTTTATATGCTTCCTCCATACCTCCAATTTTGTCTAAAATCTTATCTAATTTGGAGTCGATCGTGTTCGGCTTGTCTTGCTGAAAACTAGGTGGTCCTTAAGGTTTGAACTAACCTCAAACATTGTTAGTCCATAAAAAGTTTAGGTGGTTCTTCCACCTAGGATTGTGTGTGTTAGAGTAGGGGTTGTTTCCCCCTCCTTGACAATATGGCACTCCTATATAACTCACTTATTCTGATTCATTACATTTCATCAGGAAATAATCAATAGTATCATAATCCAATTACCCACACAGGTCACATTTTAGCTAGACATCTTTCACATACACTGAGGAAGAAGTCTTCATATGGTTTAGCTATTGAGTTAGATTGTCGATCTTTGCTTCCATTTCTGTCATTTGTTTCATAGTTGTAACTCCTTTCTACTGTCAAAAAGTTTCGAGCACAAGCAGTTATTGCTCACCATCTCCTCTAACAACTTTTTGGCTTCATCCACCATCTTCTTCATTAACAATCCTCCTAAGACTGTGTCAATGGTGCTTCTCGGGGTGGATTCACTCCATTGTAAAATGTTTACAAAAGGAATTCATTTTGTAATGCTAAATATTTTTTATCCTTTTTATATTGGTCGATACTTAGAGATACTATTGTATATTGACATATACATGGTTGTATATGAGTTCAAAAATGTATTTGAACCCTTTTGGTATATATGCTAGTGTGATATAATGTTATATGACCTTAAATAAACTTACAGTTTATTGGTATGCGGAATCTTGGAGATTTCTAACATATAAGCTTCTAAATGGGTAATACCGAGTCCATTGGATGGATATGGTCCTGGTGGCCAATTTAAATGTGTTCTAATGCCTTAGAGGTGATTACACATGGTTTATAGACTTATTGGACACTTAGAAAGCTTAATTTGAAAAGTTTATGTATATAAGGGCTTATGTGCCAATTATTAAAAGTTAAGGGATTTAAATGTAATTTTTCTATTCTTGGAAGACTAAGAGGTAATTCTATAAAGTTAATGGGCTTACTTATAATGTGCACAAATTCTAAGAGCAAAAATGAAAATAAAAGTTTTGATCATTCTCAAATGTTGGGCTTAATTCCAAATTTAGGAAAGTTTGGAGGGTATAATGATAATTGCACATAAGATAAGGGAGAAAGGGTAATTTCACCATGTTTGGTCAAATAAGAGTCAATAATCTAGATCTTTCTTCATTGTGTGGCCGTGCACCCCTTCATTAAACATTAGAAACACTTTGTTTTAATTAAAAGAAAGGAGAAGAAAAGAAGAGAGGAGGAGAAGAGGAGTTTTGGCCATCACCCACCTTTCACCACTTTTTTGATGCTTTAACCCAAACCTAGGTGTTCTACGGTAATTTTGGGTCAAGGAACTCAAATCTATCATTATATCACTAAAGGAAAATTTAGGTAAATTCTGTCTCATCTTTCTCTACATTATGATTTTGAGTTTGGTGTTAAGATATGTTGTTCTCCATGCTTGATTGTACATGAAACATGGTTTAGATGAATGAAATGTGTCATGGAGAAGTTTCCTTAAGTTAAAAGCCAAAATGCCCTCTCTTTGGTGAATGTTTGTGAAATTTTGAACATCTTTCGCATTGATGGTTTAAATGCATTCTATGGTGTTAATTGTGTATGTATAATGTGAATTAAAAAAATTAAGAAGATTTATATTCTATAGGCTTGGTCGAAATGATGGGGGAAGAAATGGAATAATGTAATGAGTGGTATAATTAAGATGAATATAGCTTAAATAAAGGGAATTGGATTTAATGGAGTAGTGAAATGTGTTGTTTTTAGGAGTGCTTGTTATATAACAAGAGAGGAGCATGAAGTACTTGATAAAGTCTTGAAAATATGACTTGAAATTCATGCAAATTAGGTGTTTGATGAAATGCCTAAGTAAACTTGGCTTAGGATTTAAGGATTTTAATTGTATGCATTCGAAAGAGGCTTTCATGCATATTTAGAATAAACTTAAATTTTTTCTTAGATTGATGAGTAGTGGCCTACTGTGTTTGGATACAAATTTGCATAATTATGCTTTGAAATGTGTAAGTATAATGCCTTGGAGAATGCAAAAGTTTGTGTTTTATACACTTATATGGTGGTTTATACATGTGAGATACATGTTTGAATAGTAAGACATTATATATTGTATGTATAAAGGCTTGGGTTGATCAAGGAAATCATAACAAGGATTGTTGAAGTCAAGGGATTATACATTTTTTGAGGTGAGTTAGGGAAAATATAACTCTCAAATGGGATTAAGATATTCCAAGACATGCATGATGACTTGTATGTGAATTTTGAACCTAGGTAATGCGTAGTAGAATTGATTCTAAATATATCCTAATATACTTATGTATTTAACAAATGACATTCTTTTGAATAACTCTTTACACTTGAAGTGAAACTGATGTTTTTATTTTGTATTTTGAGGAATGATATTGTTTTCAACAAACCTACAATTGAAGTGCAAAGGATAATTTTTGATTTTTTGAAACTACATTTTTTGAATAACTTTACACTTAGAGTGCAAAAGATGACATTCATTGCATAAAAAACATTTTGAAACTTACATATGCATTACTGAGTCATGTATGTTGCACATATGTGTTCTCCTTTGGCTCAAAGCCATGACAAGGTTCCATTTTATCAATTAGACCGATAAATAAAGGCATGGTACCTTACTTGATTTTTTAACTTAGTATTTGTATATGATTTTTTGTGATTGGTGAGGAAACGATTGGTCAATCATTATTGGGCATCACAGATTAGGCGACCCCCTACCCTTGACACTAGTACGTAAAATTCGAGTCCTTGTAATGACATATTTATACAGGAATTGCGGGTTATTGCACACCTAGAGGTCTGGTCACCGATAAGGTCATCACTTAGGTTATGACGTGCTTGTCGACTGTAGTTTGGACTCACTACAAATGAAAGTCGAGCCAACACCAGGATTCAGTGGGTGTGCACACTAGTTTGGCCGACTAGTGGTGACACACATACCTATCTTGGCCTATTATGAGATTTGACTTCCTAATGAGTTTTGATTTCACAAGTGAAGTTTTCTACTCTTGTGTACTAGAACTGGAACCTATGTTCACTAGCTGAATAATTAATAAGTTGGGCCTATGTGGTTCCTAACCAGTATCTATTGAGTCATAGACTAAGCCTATATGTTTCTATGTCATGTATCTTCATTTCATGGGTGGTTTTATACAAGCTAGATGTGTAGAAAAAATAAAAATAAAACCTGTCCTTAGGTTATCTTTTCTGTCTTGGTGTATCGAGTTCTATTTATGATATATATTTTTCCTGCTCACTAAGTACATAGCATACTCAACCCCTTTGCTTTCCAACCATGTAGGTCAATTTGGAAGTTGAAGCTTTGAGTGGATCTTGCGGTCTTTTGGATGTTTTTGGGGCATTATCGAATGTGGGTAGTCTTTATTTTATTGTTTTGTTGTATAGTGGCTCATGAGTATATAGACAAGTTTGAAGATTGTGGCTTGGCTATTTTTTGGTTTGTAAATGACCTTATGTATGAAACTTTTGTATTGTTGTTGGGTTTGCTTTTGAGTGGACATAAAATTCCAAAAGTTGTGGTTGAGTTTTAATGTGATTTTAAAACTGCGTTTCAAATTGATTTACAAGTGTTGAAATTAAGTTTTAGGATTTTCAATATACAGCCGTTGCACTGCCCAATTTTTTTATGCATAGTTAGCCTTGCATAGTTAGGTTAAGTGGTACTGTTATGCATCCTTAGCCCAAATATGTGGTGGTTGTCATATGCCTGATATAGGTCTGGGTTGTGACACCTTTGGTAGATTATAGTGCGGGCACCTCCTTTTCAAATCCTTGTTTCTCTCCCACACTTTATAGATCGATTCCCTATCACTTTATTGGAAGTTTGTAATGTCCTTGATGATTTTGGTTGTCTTGGTGAGGGGAAAATATTTTTCTAAGAAGGCACGTACCAATTGCTCCCATATAGTGATCTTAGATAGATTAAGAGAGTGATACTAAGCCTTAGCCCTATCCTTTAATGTCAAAGGGAAAAGCCTCATCCTAACTACTTCTTCCAGCATTTGATGATATGGAAGGTATCACATATTGCACGAAAGTTTATGATTTTTGCATTTGGGTCCTCATTTGTCAATCTATAGAATTGCACATTTTGTTACAGCATGTTAAGTAGAACGAGCTTTATTTAAAATGAAGACACTTAGACCGGTGGCTTAGCAGCACCTTGATTGTTGCATTAAATCCCGACCTCATGAAAACCATGAGGGTTCTTGGATGAGTCTTTTAATTGAATTCTTGCTGAAACTTCCTAGCCATAGTTGCTTCCTTAATTTCTTCTTCACACTAAGCTCTTCAAATGGTAAGTTCTAGATGTGCAATATCAAGCTCTAATGTTTCAATTACACTACTTGAACTTCTAGTAACTCTTGTGTTCATGTAAGTGCAACACAAGAATGGGAAAATGCTTTAAACTACTGGAACTAAACTAATCCTACGTTTCCCCAGAAACGGCACTAAAAACTTATTAATGGTTTTGCAAGCTTCACAATTTACAGTCCTTCAATACCGCAAGTGTATGGGTCTTGAAATGTAGTAAATGAAGGGTCATTCCTATGAGGAAGTGTGAATTAATCTAATCCTATGTTATTTAAGGCTAAGAAAATTAATAAATTAAAAACAAAAATGTCAAAGAATGGTAAATATGGGAAAGTGATTATCAATAATTTAATTCATAATTTTAACAAAAAAGAATTGAAATTGAGCAACATAAAAGTCGCAAAGGGAATTAATCAAGAATAGTTACCAAATTATGAGAAAGGATTTTCCCTATCATCAATGCTAATCTAGTCAATTATGTGTTATTGTGTTGTCATTTCTAGACTATCATAAGTTGGGTTACTCTCTCTCGAATTAGAATTACTAAACCCTAATTGCATTATAGAATTTGAAATCTCTCAATTAACAAAATACCCATAACTTTAATTAGGTCTTAAGCTCTATAATAAACTACCATATCTCACACATGATTTCTCTTTGCATAATAACCAATATGATTAATCACGTGGTCTATTTGATCACTTAACTCTCATTAATCCAATATAATCATTTTTTATTCAATTCACCCTCTCGATTTATGCCAAAATATGCAAGTTTTGCATTTAATCACAACACCTAGTCAAAATAACACAAAAATGACTATATCAATATTGAATCAAGGTAAAATCCTAAAGGAAAAGTTGGAACATCATCAACAATCCAAAATCCATCATCATACAATTTGTCATCATCTCATACATTCAATGAACAGAAATAAAGATAAAATGGAGAAAGAGCTTAGATCAAATGATCTAGGAAGGCAGTAGTGTTGGAAGACCTACTTCTTCTGTTTTCTTTTGTTCTCTTCTTCTTCTTCTCTCCTTTGAAGCTTTCCCAAAATATCAAAGTAGAGCTTTCTTAAGGTTTCTTTATTAACCCTTTTATAGGTTTTTCTAATTTGGGCAACCTTAGGGCATTTTCTGAGCCTGAAGGGTCTAAAATTTCCCTCGAAAACTCAATTCGGAAGGCTATCTGCATAGTTTGTTGCCTTCTGTCACGATCATAGCTTGTGGGCCACGATCATGAGCCTGGTTTCTCCTTTGGGTTTTCTCCAAATCTCCTTCGTTTTTCTATGTTTTCCTTGAAACACTATCAAACACATCAAGGCACCTCAAAAACGTAGAATTGAAGCTCAAAAGTGTTATCTAACCCACATAACACTCAAAACATAAATTTCTAACTAAGTAACTAAAACCTAACCTAAACATGCATTAATAATTCAATTTAACTACTAAACATGTAATAAATTACCCACTAAAACATTATATAGTCTATGATTATCATTGGGCTCCTCGGTTGTCTTAATTGAATTCTTTTTTATAGTCTTCAACTATGGTTGCTTCCGTAGTTTCTTCTTCATATTGAGCTCTTCGAATGGCATGTTCTAAACTGGCGATGTCAAGCTCTAACATTTCAACTATTCGATTCAAACCTCTAGTAATTCAATGCATGCACACAAGAGTGGGAAAAATTCCTTAAACTATAAAAATTAAACTAATCTTAAGCCTCCCCGATAATGACACGAAAATTTTTTTAGGAGTTGGGCAAGCTTTACAATTTATAGTCCTTCACATACTACAATTTCAACTAAATCTATCATAATGGAGGGATGACATATCATACTAGTGGATCATAGACTATGTATCTCTTTAACCTTTAGTTATATATGTCAATTTGAGGTTTTATTCAATCTGGATGTGAATTTATAGTTCTTGAACTTTTCTAAGTCTTACCTTACTCCTAATACTTTCCATGAGAATAAATTCTCTTTATATGAATGTAGTATATCTTAAGACAACAACATTTTGTTCAAGAGGATGGAAAAATTGATATTTGATACTCTCTTTCAAACACTCCAGAAATTTGTATTTGACTTAGCATGAAGTTTATCAGACACTACACACTTAACATCCCCAAATTTTTAGATATAACAACTTTAGTCTACTACCAGTCCATATCTTATATGATTTCTTGATACGACCTAACCTGCAATGCCATAAATAAGAGGAACTATGTAAACAAGAGGAACTATGTCGTTTAAATTTCTTTTCTGGCTGTTTATATTAAGGATTAGTCCTTCAAGATCTAATTCTTACAAATCATTTACAAGTAATCCAAATCTCTAATAATTATCATCTTTAAAAAAAAAAACTCTCATTCTTGATAATAAAGATAAAACCATTCCAATATAAATAAAAATAGAAATAATGTTTCTAGTAATAACTGGAACATATTAATCATTATCTAAAAAACAACTCTCATTCTTGATAATAAAGATAAAACCATATGTCTACTTTTCCTTTCCTTAATCATCTACAACTAATGCATCAAATTTTACTCTATTCCAACTCATAGGTCTACTTTGCCTTTCCTTAATTATCTGCTCCTTATTGACATCCGCATTTTATTACAAATATAAAGTCCACGTCCATTATCTAATACCTAAGAATGTGGAGTAGAAGTAGAATGATTGATCTTATTCATAAACATACAAAAAAAAATAGCTTCCTTAAGCTTCTCATCTTTCAGGATAGTAATAAACTTTGCAGTTCCTCTTCCATTGTCCATCAAATGTACAGTGAAAATATATGCCCTTATTATTATTCTTCTTATTAATATGTTTGTATAGCTTTGCTTCTTTGTCAAAAACCTTAATTTAACAAAAATATTCTTTTTTGTTTTTATTCCTTTTAGAGCCTTTTTCTTGTTATTAGAAGAATCCATAATAAAAAAATAATTAGGTTCTTTGTTAAGGCATCCTTATACAATCTTGAGCATACTTAATAGTTTATGAAATGAAACATCCTTTTGTTTCATGTAGAAGTTCATAACAAACTATGAAAAACTCAAACTAAGAGATTGTAATTCCAGAATAATGTTTAATTTATGGTCCATGACATAACCTAACTGATCAGATTTTTTTAATATAACTAATCATCTTCAGTCATGTAAATCCACTTAAGATCTTTTTACCATCGTGCATTGATATAATGCTTTGAAATATAATATCTCTTAACACTACTTTGTGCACCTTTGAGATGCAAAATTATAGTAGAAGCATCCATATTCTCATGCTACCTTTAAAGCTAAGAAGACATTCTAGCAATATCATATATATTGCTTATTCTACATCATTAGTATATATTAATGATGTCTCTCTTACATTTCATCAGTTGCATTTGAGCTAGGCCTTAGTGGAATAGCAATGTCAAAAACATATAGCTTCTTTTCTTGCTTAAAAACAGTTATTAAGTTATGAAACCACAATGACCAAAGGAGGACATCTCTAATAATATCCATATGAAGAGCAAAACTTGAAACCTCTTAGGAAGAATGGCTAAAACACACACAAGTTGCTAGCTTTGTGGTGTTTTCTTTGAGAGAGGATTTTAGAACATAGTGAACAATTCACAAAAAGAAACATTTTTTCTCACAACTTCTGCAAAAAAATGGAGAGTCTTTGACACCTGTTGGCCTCCCTCTAATCCCCATCATTAATGGAGAGCTAGTGGGAATTAAATGACTTTTAATCCCACTTAATTTAGCAAGAAAGCATTTACACCTTCTTTAAAGGTTAATTTTGTCTTCTTGCTTATTAAAGTGTAAATTTTTCATCTTACCTAATAAGCAAGATTTATATATGTCATATAATTCATAATCAAATGAACCTAAACTACCAAACGTTTGTAGCTTAGTTATGTATCTCTCATATCTTGGATCCCCATCCAAGACCATTTTTCTCATTCTTTGCATCTCCAATGCGTGTAACCCCTTAGGCTCCCGGTTAAGTTGGCCACTTGAATTAACATTTAATTCAAGCAAGCCATGAGTGGTATCTAGCAACACATCATGAACCCTAATTGACTGAAGAGTCAATGGTTTGACCACGAACCCTTCTATACACAATGTTCTCATGCAATTCGTCCTTTCACCATTCTATACCAAACTTAGTTCAGAGTATGATTAAAGTGTCAACTCCCACTAAACTGACTACTCACATCTAACCTAAGTGATGTTAGTTCTTGTTCCCGAGGCTCATTACTTAATTGGATATGTCATTGATGACTATCTTCATGACATTTCCATTCTGAGCAGAGATTCCTGAGTAGTAACCTCGACAAGAGGCTGTCGGTATCATCTCTTCCTATCAAAAATAGTGAATCCTTTATTGGCTACTCAATTACTATTGAATACCTCAAGCTGTACCCAATCACCACCCTATGAGCAATCTCTGAGAGGCAACGAGTAATAAAGTCAAAGTACAGGATCAGTATCTAAGATATCCTTGAGCATCTCAAGTTTAATAATATTTGCACCATTGCTATGATAAGACTATCGTTGACACTAGAATAGGTTATTCATATGATTGTCTCATGGTAGGTCATCCAATGTACTTACTAATCTTAGCAAAAATCCATATGTTAACTCTAAACAACTTATGCTTAAAGCTTATAAGATCCATTGCTTGATCTAATCAAGGATCATAACATGTGCTAGTCTGTTGATAAGTGTAAATTGCATTGTGTTTTAAGGCATAATTTAATATGTGTTTAGTCATTAATTAAGTCATTTAGTATGAGTTTAGGTTAGAATTGTGTTAATTTGTTAATTATTTTTGTTTTAAGTGTTTTAAGGGTTAGTAAAAGTTTTTAAGCTTTAATATTATGTTTTTTAGGTACTTTGATGTGTCTACTAGTGTTTCAAGGTCGACATCAAAGAATGGAGGAGTTTTTGAGACATTCATGCCAAAACAATGACTATAGTGACTAAGCCCAGGGAATGCACCACGATCATGGCCTGGATGCCACGATCATGACAGAAGGCTCAGATGTGAGCCACAATGGTGGCCTGCATTAGATAGACGTGCAGATACTATCAAACATCAAGTTTAGAGGGATTTTTAAGACCTTTAGGAACTCGAAAAAACCCTAAGGTCACACAAAATATAAAGAAACATAAAAAGAACACAAAGAGGAGGGAAAGGGAGCTTTTTGCATTAGCCCCTTGAGAAACCCTAGAGAGAGATCATCGAGAGATAGAGGAAGAGAAGAAGGAAGAGAGAAGAGGAGAAGAACCTGACTCGAAGTACTTCTTGGATGAGAAGGTTTCCTGATGTCGTTGCCTCCTGTCGTCCATTTTAGATTGTATTTCCTTTTTTTCAATCTTATTATTGTATAGAATTTGATTGAACAGTTGATGATAGGATCTAGAATGTTGAGGATGTTCTAAACTCACCTTCAGAATTTTATTCTTGAATTATGAGAATTTGATTGTTTATGTGCTTATTGGATATTGTTGTGGTTTAATTATACTATATTGTATAATTCGATAATAAATTAGACTAACAAGAATTATGTGATTTAATAGAAACTAGAATTAAATCATATCAATAATTTGTGCGAAGAGAAACCTTGTATAGGATTTCGATAGTTTGTTAGAGAACTTTACAACTAACTAAGGTTTTGGATATGTTATCAATTGAGAGATTGCAACCTTTATAATCTTATTACAGTTTATGATTTAGGGTTAATGGTTATAATTCAAGAGAGAGTAATCAACACTAGGATAGTCGAGAACCAACAATCTAATATTTCATAATCAGTTAGGTTATCATTAAGGATAGGTAAAATTCCCTTTCTCTCATTTGATAATTTCCTTCGGTTGATTCTTGGGCATGTTGCGAATTGCTTTATAATTAGTATTTTGTGTTTGATTTTTCATTTGATTGATTAAATTAAATTCTCATTTTCAGTTTATTGCATCTTAATTTTTTGATATTCGTTTTTCCTTAGATTTTAAGGTTATATTAGTTCCCTCCTTGCGGGATCGACACCTTTGGTATTATGTCAATGAACTGTGCACTTATAGATTATTGAGGGATAATAATTAAAACTTACACACATCCAAACCCTAATTAAGTTTTGATGTCATTTCTCAAGAGGAGGTTAGCTTGTAGTCTAAGGCTTTTTCACTATCTTTTATAAATAAAAAATAAAAAAAACAAGAGAGAAGTTGGCATAAAGTAGGTGACGCATCAACTTGGATATCACCGTACCACAATGGAGAATCTCAGTAGTTCAATGCTAAGAAGAGAAACAAAGAACGATCAAGGAGGATATATATTATAAAGAGCAAAGGACACTTGAGGATTTCAATTAGCCCTAATTAGTTGAGGAAATCATCATCCTTATATGAACACATACACTTTAGGGTAGTAGAACCTGTTAAACCCCAAAATTTTCTTAAAAGCTAGAATCTATTGGTGTTTAGTCATGAATATATTTATTTACATGTGTTTGCATATATTAAATAGAAATGTTAAAATTAAGTTAGGGTGTAATAAGCATAAGAGAATAAGAGCAGTAAGTAGGCATTAAATTAAAAGTGGAAGGGTAAGATTGGATATTAAAACTTTATGGATTTCTATTTGTATGTTAGTTTGAATGAAAGTTTTGTTGTTTAAGGAAACCAAGAAAATCTAAGGCAAGAGCAAGAGGAAAGAAAAACTTGAGTTTGGACTTACAATTAATTAGGTGGGTAATATGCTTATAGTTATTGTGATGATTATCTGATTTCTTGCTTGCTTACATGTTTAATTACTTAAATTTGAATTATTGTGATTGTTAGAATATCCATTAGGATTTATTATCATGTTATGCCTTGAAAGATTTTATGGCATTTTGTATTAATGAAAAAAGGAGAAAGCATAAGAAGCATGAAAGTATAAACATGTGATGAAATAAATTGGGCATCAAAATTTGCTTGTGCTTGGGCAAGACAGATACCATTTCGTTCATCACATACACATTGACTTAAAGCCTTCTCTTGGCTGCTCACTTATGGCACATGACCTCTTAAGAATCATACTCATTTAGTTCATGGTATAAACTTTGGTTTCTCCATTTCGATCCATGGATTCTCTCAAGCCATTACGTTTGTGCATTTCATTTTGAATTTTTGAGCATGATATACAATTGAGTGTTATGTTTTGATGGATGAAAATACATGATATGATTGAGATAATAGCAGTTTTAACTATGAGTTCTTTGAACTAGAACTATGGACAATTTAATTGCTAGATTACAATGATATATACATATATATGTATATATATATCCTTGATTGTGCATGGGTCGTTAGCAATGGCTATAATTAGTCATTAAGCTTCACCACTCACCCTATTATTTTCCACACTTCTGGTACAGAACGAGCAAATAATTGATCCTTACAAGCTTTAGCAAACTCCAAAATATCTGTCTTTTGTAACTAAGTTAGTTTGATTAACTTTTGGTAGCTTTATAAACATATCAAGCATGAGCATTCATATATGTTTTGCATTACACCACTGATGTGGCCTTTGATATGTAATTAAAGCTATGAGAAAAATCTGTTTAATTAAGCAATGAATGCCAGATTTGAAGAATGCCCCTTTTGCACATGTTCAAAACTATCTTTTATGTTGGGTTATTAATTGCAGTTGGAAATGGAATTGCTATGTCGTTAGATGGCCTTGGATAGATTCAAAATAAATTGTTATACTGGGGGTCATGTATGCACTTTTAGTATTTGTTGGATTCAGGTCTTTTGGAATATGTAGAAGCTCATAACAAACAAAAGACAAAAGGGGGAAATAGCTATAGCGCTGTCCCTGACAGAAATTGTATGATATTTTCAACGATTAAACTACAATGATGAATACTGAATCTGACAAAGTTGTCTTCATGAAAGTTGTAACTTATCCTCATAACTTTCTAATGGTATAAAGTTTGTAATTTTTGGACATCTTAATTGAGACATATGATTTTTACATGTTTAAGTGCACATCAAGAGTGCACGATCGTGCACTAGCCTTTCACTCATGGGAGTTCACGATCATGCACTAGCACGATCGTGCACAAACCCTTCACTCAAGGGAGTGCATGATCATACTATAAGCTCTTTTTATTATTAGTCACAACCATGACTTCTCTTACTTTGCCACGAACCATGAATTTTTCTTTTATTATTATTAAAGTCACCTAAGTCTTGCATATTGTAGCAGTGAATTAAGTACTAAGACCCGAGTCCAACATGTTTAGTATCAGAGCCTATGGTTTTTAAGGATTCCTAGGCTTATAATATATTGTGATATGAGTTATTAGATGTGTGATTAATTGTTTGCATTTTTAAATTGATTGACTGTATTGAGTGACATGCATATCATACATACATGTAGGAAATAAGATTAAAATGAAATGTAAACTAAATGTTAATGTTTAAATTGAAGGACTAAGATGGCACCTTGTAGAAGAACACAAGGAGTTTTGCAAGGATCTAATTCACCTGATTCTCCACTAAGAGAGGAGGACATTGATGAGTCTAGAGCCTTGGCAATTGCTGAGGTGATTGTAGGGCAAGATAGTAAGCCCTTTCAACCATAAATGCATAAGTCACCTCTTCCTCAAGAGCAACAGACCAATCCCTTGGATCTTAGACAATTCCAAGCCTTTGCTTAGGGTTTTGTCCAGGCCATGGGCCAAATGTCACAAACTTCTACCTTAGCCCCAGCTAAGAAAGGGATGTAATTTAATAAATTGAGATTTTTATGGGACAACTGATATAGAAGAAGCTAAAATATGGCTGAGGAATACAGAAAGAATATTGGAATAAATGGACTGTGAGGGTGATAAAAAGTTTGTGTATGTTGCAAGCTTGCTATAGGGAGATGCCCTGCATTAGTTGGAAAGTATACCAGGGAGTCAGATAAAACCACCAGTATTGAAATGGAAGGATTTCCTAACTACTTATATGAAGAAATATTTTTTTGAGATGTATATCTAGTAAAAGCAAAGGGAGTTTTTGAGTCTTGCCTAGAGGGAGATGACGGTAAGTGAATATGAGCACAAATTCACGCAATTGTCCCGATAGGTAGCTGAGATGGTGATGAGCGAAGGGGCTAAGTATCGTAAGTTTGAAGCAAGATTGCATTTAGCCATTACAAAAAAAAAATGGTGACATAAAATTTCTGTGACTTCTAACAACTGGTAAAAGTTACATTAAGGATTAAGAATGTAGAGAATATAAAGAACATAGTAAACAAAAAGAGGAAAGGAAGAGAACAATTTAGAAGGGGACGTAGTGTTCTTATGTTAGAGGGAAGTGCCAAAACTTTCTGCATATAGTCTAAGGTTAGGAGTAGTGGTGCAAGTAGGCCCAAACTGATGAGAACTATTTCTCATCAAGCCTTAACTGTTGAAGGTAGTAAAAGGGGAGAGGGGGAAAATCATCCGTTCCCAAATGTTACCATTGTGATAAATTTCATAAAGGGGAGTGCTATAAGATGATTGAAGCATATTTTAATTGTAGAGAAAAAGGTCACATGGCTAGAGAATGCCCACAGTATGCAAGATGGGAGGGAACTCAAATGTAAGCTCTAAAAAGGGTTGAGACTGTGGGAGTTGTGTCTACAAATGAAGTGGGCAGTTCTAGTATAGCCAAAAAAGTGAATCTTCCAGTAGACTGAGGGGTCAAGTACCAACTAGGGTATTTGCAATAACAAGGGAGAAAGCAAAAGCAGCTCTAGTGGTTGTGACTAGTATGGTTAAATTGTTTAATGATGATATTATTGTTTTAATTGATCCGAGGTCTCCCTACTCATTTATTTCATCAAGTATGATTGTATATAGTGGAAATTTGAGTCCATTAGATAGTCCTTTGATGATTAGTACCCCAATTGGCCAATATGTCATTATTAGTCATGTTTTTCAAGAGTGTGAAATATACATTGGTAGAGTACAATTAGTGTTGGATTTAATGCCATTGAAGAGGGAGGGGCTAGATGTGATTTTGGGCATCGATAGTTTAGAAAAATATAATTCCAATTTGAATTGCAAACAAAAGATAATAAAGTTTGAGTTGGACAAAGGTGAAATGGTGGTGTTAATGGGAGATATGAAAGCAAGTCCACCTAGAATTATTTCAGCTCTAATAGTAGAGAAAATGATGTGGAAAGGATATGAAGCATTCTTGGCATATATGCTAGGCATGAAGGTAAATGGAGGAAAATTAGAATATATTCCTGTGGTCATGGAATTTCTAGATGCCTTTCTAGAGGAATTACTAGGATTACCACCACCTAGAGAGATTGAGTTTACCATAGAGCTTCTTCTAGGCATTGTACCAATATCAATTCCACCTTACAGAATGGCTATGGTAGAATTGAAGGAGATTAAAGACCAGTTAGAAGAGTTGTTAGAGAAAGGTCATATTAGGCCTAGGTTTTTACCTTGGGGAGCTCTAGTTCTTTTTGTGAAGAAGAAAGATGGATACTTAAGAATATGTATGGACTACAGGAAGCTTAATCATGTCACCATTAAAAATAGATATCCCCTTCCATGCATAGATGATTTATTTGATCAATTACAAGGGGTAAAATTTTTCTCTAAGATAGACTTGAGATCTAGTTACCACCAATTGAGAATAAAGGAGTCTGATATGTTAAAGATTGCTTTCAGAACATGATATGGGCATTTTGAGTTCTTGGTTATGCCCTTTGGATTAACTAATGCCCCTGCAACCTTCATGGACTTAATGAATAGAGTCTTCAATCCTTTCTTAGACCAATTTATCATAGCCTTTATTATTGATGTATTGGCTTATTCAAAGAGTAACAAGGAGCATGAAGAGCAATTAAGGATTTCCTTGGAGACATTGAGGAAAAAAGAGTTGTATGCCAAATTCAATAAATGTGAAATTTAGCTAAAGGAAGTGGTGTTTCTTAGGCATGTAATTTTAGACAAAGGAGTACATATGGATCTATGGAAAATAGAAGCTATAGTTAAATGGGAAGCATCCAAGAATGTAGCAGAGGAATTTTTTGGATTTAGCTGGTCATTACAGAGGATTAGTAAAATGCTTCTCCATTATAGCAGCCCCAGTTACTAAATTGACAAGGAAGAGTCAGAAGTTTGTGTGGATAGAGAAATGACAAAAAAAGCTTTGAGGAATTGAAGAATAGGCTCATAACTGCACCAATTCTGACCTCGCCTTCTGGTAGTGATGGATATATAGTATATAATGATGCCTTAAGGAGGGGACTGGGGTGTGGTTGATGCAAGGAGATAAAGTGATTGATTATACTTCTAGGTAATTAAAACCTTATGAGATAAACTATCCTACACATGACTTGGAGCAGACATTACTTATATGGAATCACCACTAAAGTATTTACAAACCATAAGTTTCTTAAATATTTGATGATCTAAAAAGAGTTAAATTTTAGTTAACAAAGGTAGTTTAAACTACTGAAGGATTATAACTTGATGATAGACTACCACCCAAGGAAACCTAATGTAGTAGCAGATGCACTGAGTAGAAAATATACCATGACACATGTGGAGACAGTATACCTTTCTTTGTTGAAGGAATTATCCAAACTTAAGGTAACATTGAGACAAGCCGAATTTGGATGTATATTGGAAAATTTTAGAATAAGGCCAGTATTGAATGAGGAGATTAAGCAATTGTAGGAGCAACATGAGTACTTAAAAAAGGTCAGAGAAGAAATTAAAAATAGTAAGCCCTCTAAAATAAAGATAAGAGAAGATGGGTTGATGGTGGTAGGTAATATTATGTGTTCCAAACATGCAAGAGTTAAAGGATAAAATTCTTGATGAGGCACATAATGCTCCACATGTAATATACTAGGGGAGTACAAGAATCTATAGAGATTTAAAAAAGCACTTCTAGTGGAGAGGAATGAAGTAATACATTCTAGAGTATGCTCGAAAATGCTTGATGTGCCATCAAGTTAAAGTAGAACATCAAGCACCTACCGGCAAGCTTAAACCTTTGTTTATTCGTGAATGGAAGTAGGAGAAGATCACAATGGATTTCTTAATGGGATTGTCAAAGACCAGTACGAAGCATGATGCAATAGGGGTGAAGGTCGTTAGGCTAACCAAGTCAGCAGATTTCCTATCAATTAAACAAATCGATTCTTTAAATTCCTTGAACAAGAAATACATGGATGGAATAATCAAACTTCATGGGATTTTGAGTTCTATAGTCTCAGATAGAGATCCCAGATTCACCTTCAAATTATGGGAAAGTTTGCAAGAGGCTTTAAGAACCAAGTGGTATTTTAGCATAGCTTTCCATCCACAAACTGACGGTTAATCAGGGAGGATAATAAGGACACCAAAGGGTAATGTTAAGAGCTTGTGTTATGGAGTTCAAAGGCTCATGGGATGATCATTTTCCTTTAATTGAGTTTGGTTACAATAATTCCTACTACTCAAGAAATCAAATGGCACCTTATGAAGCTTTGTATGGTAGGAGGTATAGAACTCCTATTTCTTGGGATAAGGAAGGTAAAAGGAGACTTCTAGGACCTGAGTTGGTACAAGCTATAGTGGATAAGATTAATTTGCTGAAGCGGAGACTTAAGGTAGCTCAAGATAGAGTGAAGAGCTATATTGACACATATAGAAAGGAGATGGAATATGAAGTTGGAGACAAAGTAAGTCTTAGAGCATCTCCATAGAAAAGAGTCTTACGATTTAGTAAAAAAGGTAAGCTCAGTCCCAAATATATTGGCCCTTATGAAATTATTGAGAAAATGGGGCCTATAGCCTACAAGTTTGCTCTGCTATAAGAGTTATTCAAGATTCATAATGTCTTCCATGTATCAATGTTGAGGAGATATAGTTTAGATCCTACACACATAGTCCAACCTTCAAAGGTTTGATTAAGGGAGGATTTGATTTATGAAGGACAACCAGTAGAGATTTTTGATTCAAAGGAAAATGTCTTGAGAAATAAGACCGTGAAGATGGCTAAAGTCTTATGGAATAACCATACAAGAGAAGAAGCAACATAAGAACCTTTGGAAATCATGAAGAAGAAGTATCCACACTTAATTATGGACTCAGGTAAGAATTTTGAGGACAAAATTCTTTAAGGGGAGGAGAAATGTTGGACCCCAAATTTTTCTTAGAAATTAGAATTTATTAAATTGCATGTATTAAATATAAATGTTAAAATTAAGTTAGGGTGTAATAGCCATAAGAGAATAAGAGAAGTAAGTAGGCATTAAATTAAATATGAAAGGGTAAGCTTGGAAGGAAAAAAAGTTGCCCTAAATAACTAAGAAAAGAAATGAGAAAGATGAAGAGAGACGTGTTGGAGGAAGTAAGGAAGAAAGAAAGAAAAACATGGAAGGAATTAAAAGAAGAGAAGGAGAAAATGAACAAGAAAAAAGAAGAAGGAAAGAAAGAAAAAGGAGAAAGAAAAAGAAGGAAGAGGATTCAACTAAGTTTTAGGTAACCTTCATCTTTTCTTTTTGCTTTGGTAGAAGAAGGAACTAGAGAAAATGAGTTTCATGGGCTGGAAATGAAG
>JAOSBN010139488.1:0-26553 GCA_027563595.1 Erythroxylum suave | reverse complement strand
TCATCTTGTTTATGTTTTTTATTATCCTTATACCATATCATGTATGGATTGGCATGATGATTTGGATTTGTTGCTTCCCCTAGAAAAATGATTTCTTAAAAGTTTTGAAATCTACCATTTCACCAAATATAGCATACTTTCTTTTTCCGATCCAACACAATCCACTTTATATTGTTGAACAGTCTTTCTCCTTCATTTGGACATTCAATAGCCCTCACAATAGAATCTTGTGTAACAATCATATACAACCTGTATACCACTGACACCAAGGTGTTATCTACCACCTTTGCATTCTTCCAGAACTCATATACTTTATTTAGATTCATTGGGTCTCGGATATTGAAGAAAATTTCCCATCCAGCTACTTTGATCTCTGGTTCGATATCCATTCGATCATCCTTCAGAGAAGTGAAATCGACGAGTCTTCCATAGATAAGAGATTTTGACATTCTTCTAATCTGTAATAAATAAACACTAAACACAGAAATGTATTTCGCTTAAAGAAGCGAGGTTAGTATGTAGAAGATATTGAAAGAGAGATATGAAATGAAAATGAGAAAGATTTGATGTAGAGAACAGAGGATTAAATCGTCTTTGTTGAAAGCACTTTGAAGCAAGGTAGCTACTAACAGAATTCTAGAATGTAGAGTGTTCCAGATATTAGAGAATTTCTTTTTATAAACACTCTTAAAAAGTTACCGTTTGTAACATCTATGACTAATCCACAGGTAATCATAAGATTGATATTACCGAGTGAAAGTTACCATTACTATTCATTATAAAAACTTACGACTTTTCCACTTCATTAGGACGTATCGTTTAGGTCATGAAGTTTCAGACGAATGGTCATTTAACATTAACATGTTCAGATTTCGTCATATTTCGTTGAATCTATCTTCAGTTAAGGGTTTGGTGAAGATATCTTCCCATTGTTGATTCGTCTCAACAAATTATGGATTGATGATTCCTCTCTGCATATAGTCTCTTATAAAATGATGTCTAACTTCAATATGCTTTACCTTTGAGTGTTGTATTGGATTCTTTGACAGATTGGTAGCACTTGTGTTGTTATAGAAGATTGGAATTTGATCTTCTTGGATAGAATAGTCTTCTGACTGATACTTTATCTATAGTATTTGTGAACAACAACTTGTGGCTAGAGCAATTGAACTTTGCCTCTTGCTTGACCATGAAATTAGATTATGACCAAGAAAGTGACAACCTCCACTTGGACTCTTTCTATCAATCCTGTCTCTAGTATAATTAGCATCACGGTAGCTAATTAACTTGAAATCTTTACCTTTTTCATACATTAAGCAAAGATCAGTAAAACCTGCCAAGTATCTCAATATTCTTTTAACAGCAATATAATGAGATTCTCTAGGATCTACTTGAAATCTTGCACACAAACAAACTCTAAAGATAATATGAGGTCTGCTTGTAGTTAGGTAAAGCAAGGAACCAATAATTCCTCTAAAAAGAGTTTGATCAATCTTCTTACCAGTTTCATCGTTAGATAACACAATTGAAGGGTGCATATGAGTTGACATTGATTTAACATTTTCCATTTTATATTGGACTAAAAGTTCTTTGATATATTTTCATTGATGAATAAAAATCTTCTCTTCAATTTGTTTGATATGTAAACCAAGAAAGAACTTTAATTTACCCATCATACTCATTTCAAAATCACTTTTTATAAGAAACTTAAAACTTGAACATAAATTTTTAGAAGATGCACCAAAAACGATATCGTCCATATATATTTGCACAACAATAAAATCATTCTTGATACTTTTTCGAAATGAAGTTTTATCAACTTGACCTCTAAAAAAGTCATTTTTAATCAAAAAAGAACTAAGATGATCATACCATACACGAGGTGCTTGTTTCAATCCATACAAAGCTTTATAAAGTTTATACACATAATTTGGTTTATTAATAACTTCAAAACCACGGGGTTGTTTTACATAAACTTCTTCATCTATAAAACCATTCAGAAAAGCTCTTTTCACATCCATTTGAAATAGTTTTGTATCATGAAAAATAACATATGCAAGTAAGATCCTAATAGCTTCCAATCTAGCTACAGGATGATATGTTTCATTATAATCTATTCATTCTTGTTGATTATAGCCTTGACCTACTAATCTAGCTTTTTTACAGGATACCTTTCTTGATTCGTCTAGTTTATTCTTGAATACCCATTTAGTTCTTATGATAGATTTTTTGGATGGTTTAGGAACTAGAGAACAGGCTTTATTCCTAGTAAATTGATTTAACTCCTCTTGCATAACTAAAATCCAAGCTTTATCTTGAAGAGCTTCATCAATTTTCTTAGGTTTTAATTTAGAAACAAAAGCTATATTGGCCTCTCTCCTAAACTTAGGTCTAGTTCTCACTCCTTCTGATGTTTCTCCTATAATCAGGTTTTCTGGGTGAGAGGATCTATATCTCTAGTCTATTCTTAAGCTAATATTTTCAGAAATATCTACTACTTTATCAGATGGATCGTCTGATGGTGAATCATCTGGGTTATTGTTTAAGGGAGCAGATAGAGTTTCATCATCAGAATCGTCTCTCCTATCTAGATAAGAATCATCATCAAATTTTACACGCATAGATTCTTCAATAGATTTAGAAATTAGATTATAAACTCTATAAGCTTTAGAACTAATACAATAACTTAGAAGGATTTTTGAATTGATCTTAGAATCTAATTTATTCAAATTTTCTTTTGTATTCAAAATAGTGCATTTGCAACCAAAAGGATGAAAGTAAGAAATATATGGCTTTCTTTCCTTCCATAACTCATATAGAGTTTTATTTAAAATAGGCCACATAAATACTCTATTTTGAATATAACAAGTTTTATTTATAGCTTTTGCCTAGAAGTACTTAGGAAGATTCATTTCACATAGCATAGTCCTTGCCATTTCCTGACTTGTCCCGTTCTTTCTCTCTACAACTGCATTTTGTTAAGGAGTTCTAGGAGCAGAGAAATTATGGAAAATTCCATTCTCTTCACAAAACATTTTGAATTTTTCATTTTCAAATTCTCCACCATGATCACTTTGAATTCCGGTAATAGAAATTCCTTTTTCATTTTGAAACTTTTTGGATAAAACTTTAAAGCATTTAAAAGATTCATCTTTATGAGATAAAAACAATATCCAACAAAATCTAGTAAAGTCATCAACAATTACAAGACCATACTTTTTTCCACCAAGACTTATTATTCTAGTTAGCCTAAACAAGTCTATATGTAACAGCTCTAAAGGTCTAGACGAAGTTACAATGTTCTTAGATGGGAAAGATGCTTCAACTTGTTTTCCTTTCTGACAACTTTCACAAAAGAAATCTTTGTTAAAACTTATCTTTGGTAAACCTCTTACCAAATCATGTCTAACTAATTTTAAAATATGTTTAAAGCTAACATTACCTAGCTTTTTGTGCCAAATCAGTTTTTCATCATCTTTTGATATAATACATGAAATATTTTGACTTTTCAAATCGTCTCTGTTAATTTTATAGAGATTATTTCGTCTCTTGGTAAAAAAGAATATAGACCCATCTTTGTTTTTAACCAAACAAGAATTTTGATTAAAGGATACTTCAAAACTATAATCACATAATTGACTTATACTGATTAGATTATGCTTTAAACCATTAACTAGCAGAACATTACCAATAGATGAAAAGAGATCTTTACCAATTTTGCCGATCCCAATTATTTTTCCCTGCTGATTGTCTCCAAAAGTTACTAATCCTCCTTGCTTAAGTTGGAGGTCTATGAACATAGACCTTCTGCCCATCATGTGTCACAAGCAGCGATTGTCCAAGTACCATTGACGGTGTTTGCTTCTTCCAAGTGACGAGATCTGCAGTATATATTATATCCTTCTTAGGTACTCGTATTTTCTTGGGTCCTTTAGGTTTAGTCTTATAATTATTCTTACAATGATAATAAGAATGTTGTTTCTTTTTCTTTCTGTTAGGAACAAAATTCCTATTGTGAAGACCATCACTATTATGAATAGTATTCTACTAGAAAAGCCTAAACTACTTTTATCATCTGGATGTCTACAACTTCCAATAATATCATTCATCCTTTTTATACTTACTGTAAATTTCAATAAATCTACTGAAAGATCACTAATCCTTTTTTTTAACTGATTAATCTCCCTAGATCTATTTACAATTACTTTCTTTTTCATATCGTCTACTTGTTTCTTACGACAAACGTTATCTTCTTCTAAGAGTTTTGCATTTTTAGAATTTTCAACAAATTTCTTTTTCAACAATCTATATTGTTTTAGAATAGCATGTGAATCTTCTAATCATTCTAAATAGGCATGCTGAAGATCATTAGAGTCAGAGTTAACTCATCATCACTTTCAGCTTCAGTTACCAAGCATATATTTTCTTGTTCTGATGATTCTGAGTTGGATTCAAATCCAGATAAATCTAGATCTTCCCATGTTGCCATCATGCTTTTTTTGTTTTCTTGACTCTTCTTTTGTTTTCATTTGTGCAAGGGGCGTTCAGACTTATAATGTCCTAGTTTATTACACTTATAGTAGATGATAGAGCTTTTCTCATTCTTCAAATCATCTTTGCTAATCTTTTTGAAATAGGAGTCTTTATTTCCCTTTTTTTTCTTTTTCCACATCCTTCTAATTTTTCTTGAAATGAAGGATAACTCATCTTCATCCTCAGTTGAATCTTGATCAGATTCACTAGCATCATCATTCTTGATTTCTTCAATCTTTAATGCTTTTGAAGACATACTTCTATTTTTCTACATCTTTTGATTCTTCTAATTCTTCTAGCCAACCTTCAATGCAATAAATTTATCCCTTCTAGGTTTATCTTCTACATCATGGATTTTTAGTGAACTAAGCAATTCATCTAGCTTTAGCTTACTTAAATCCTTGGCTTTTTGTGTTGCTGTTACTTTGGGTCTCCATCTTTTTAGAAGACTTCTAAGGATATTTTTGACATGATCTTGACTATCTTAGAATCTCCCAGAGCTTTAAGTCTATTAATAATTGTTTGGAATTGTCTAAACATTTGATCAATAGACTCATCATCTTTCATTTTGAACAACTCATACTGATGAACAATAATACCATTCTTGGATTCTTTCACCTAGTTTATGCCTTTATGTGTAATGGATAATGTGTCCCACATTTCCTTTGAAGATTTGCATCTATGAACCTTATCATATTCAATTCTGCTTAGAGCACAACTTAAAAACAACTTAGCCTTTGAGTTTAATTGAACACAAGCTTTCTGATCAGCCGACCATTTTTCATGAGAGATGCTTTTCCCTTCATAGTCCATTGGAATATATGGACCACTTTCAATAATATCCCAAAGATCAATATGTGTAGATTTTATGAATAGCCGCATCCTGTCCTTCTAATAATGATAATCTTTCCGATTGAATGTAGGGGGTCTTGAGATGGATGCACCTTCAGCTATAAAAACATGCAATTTAGCCATGAATCTTTATCCTCACTTTGTAACAATGTTTCTTGGAAACTTATGCTCTCATACCAACTGAAGTAAATCACTTGTTAATATAGAAATCATGTATAATATGTAAGATACACAAGAAGGGGGGTTGACTTGTGATAAATCATCTAAGATAGTTATCTTTAGAATTTTCTTGATTTTATTGAAAACTTTGACGATTACAAAACATTGAACTTAATTTGTTTGAGTAATGCAACAATGGAAATAGTATCTTTTCTTCTAACAACAAGAAATTAAGGAGATAAGGGTTAGAGAATATGACACCGTGATTTATACTGGTTCACCCTTAACCTTTGGGCTACGTCCAGTCCTTAGATTTTATCTGAGATTTCACTATCTCTTGCAACTTTACAAGTATTATTTCTACTCTCCCAAAGCCTCTTCAGGTCTCTTTCATAAAGTATTCTTTATCTACTATTTTAGCCTCTTCAGGCTCGAGCCTTCCTTTCACTTGAAAAGATATTGATTGAGCTTTTCTAAACTCACGTTATAGGTGTTCTTGATCTCTTTCTTCCTTTTTTTCACTCAGGATATTTTTGCAGTATACTTACTTGATCACAGAGTTATTTCATGTAAGTAAAAGTAAATAAAAAGTTGTTTTGTCTACAACTACATTGATATTTATAGTCTAATTCGCCATCGGTCTTCTTGAAAAAAAAAACTTCTTGTAGAATCTTTAGAGATCTGTTATTAGTTGATTCCTGCAACCAACTACAACTAACTAACTGCTGTTGTGGACTATATCATCTTGATTTGATTTGTATGCTTTGTCTTATATATTCGCTTCGTCTTATGTCTTCGTATCGTTTTATGTCTCCACTTGGTCTTATGACTTCGCTTCGTCTTATGACTTCGAATCATTTTATGACTTTGTCTTATTCTTGTGACTTCGTACTACCTACATTTATCTGCACGCTTAATAAACTCATCAAAACAGTTCACACACTTATATTATTATTATTATTTGACTTTCATCAAAATCAATAGAAGATGTAAAGTCTTTTTGACTTAAAAAATATTAAATAATCGCAAGTGCACGGTGTAGTTGTAGCTAGTATTGGGAAGTACAAGTTGATCCCACGAAGATGATAAGTACTAGTCATTACTGTCGTTTTATTATCTAGCCTACATATTGATTGAAATTTTAATTAAGAAAACTAAAATTTACCAATTAAAGTAAACAAGCACATGAATCAAAGCAAATGACTGATGACGATTAATTAATTACCGATATTAGATGATTAGTATATACTTTTTGAATCCCCTAAATCCTTAATTGATTGATTATTTATTATGTTATTTTGTTGTTGATTAATTGGATAGTAGCAAAACTTGAGTCTACCAACAACTAATCCTAAGGTCTCTAACTGCATTACTCAGGTTAAAACTTATAAGATTGCCTTATCATGTTATGAATCCCTTTTGTAGGTTTGACCCTAATCTAGAAAATTTATGTTGTCTTATCTCTAGGATTGTAATAATCTCTTTCTAATTACCGTAGCTAAGACTTCTTAATCGCTAACTATGAAATTATATTAAAGTCTAAAAATTATATTAATAAATAGTAATAAGAATAGATAATTAAATCTCAATAACCAATAAATGCAATTACATTAAAAAAATTAATCAAATCATTGTCCAAAATCAACTAAGGTTCATCTGACCTAGATACTAACAGAAAATTTAGTTGTTCATTAAAAACATAAAATAACATCTATATATACAGAAAATAAAATAGAAACATCAGAATCATAATTCTAAATCTCCTTGTATGTTCTCTGCCGTGTATTCTGACAATGTAGACGTCTGCTCTTGCGTTATGATGAATCTCTCAATAAAAATCTCGTGCCTTCCGCTCTTCAAGCTCTAAATCACCTCTAGAATCCCCTTTGAATGTCTCTTGACATTTCTAACCGCTCTCCCCTTTCAATTAGCTCTGAAACATTGAATTTATAAGAAAACCTAGAGTTTTAGGTTATGTACATTTATGTGTACCCTTGTGGACATAAGTTTGTATAATTGAGATATATATGATATTGCGGAAGTACATAGGTGTACAAAAGTGCATGACCTTGCATTTTTTCCATATTTTTTTTTTCTAGTTTTAGCCATGTTTTCGTTCGATTTCTTCTCCTTTAAGTCGATAAAGACAATTATAACTTATAAACACGCTTGAAGCATATTAAGCACGAAACATATAATAAAAGTATCAAATATCAAGCAAAATATGTCAAATAGGGTGTCAAAATATAGTCAAATATTCATCGATCATTTCAAAACATACGCATATGAGATAGCTATGTATGGAACAAGCAATTAAATGGAAATTTCACAAATAAAGTGTTTTGCACTAGTTAAGACCTAAGAGCCAGAGGGCATCTTGGTTCAAGCTTATATGGAACAAAGACCTTTACCTCGAATTTCCTTTCTCATATGGCTAATAGCTAAGAAAAAATTGAATAATGGATAGACTTCCCTTTCTCTACAATCTAGATAGACATATCCTATTGAAAAGTGTCAATTGCATCATATTTTAGGGCTTACTTGATATATATTTAGTTGTTAACTTAATCGTTTAGTATAAGTTTAGGTTAGAATTGTGTTAGTTTGTTAATTAATTATGTTTAAGTGTTTTGTGGGTTAGTTAAATCTTTGAGATTAAATTTTTTTTTTTAAGATACCTTGATGTGTTTGTTAGTGTTTTACGGTCAGCATTGAAGAACAAAGAACTTTCAGAGACATTCAGGCCGAAATAACGACACACGATCATGGCACAATGGGCCATGATCATCACAGAAGCACCAATGTTAGCCCACGATTGTGGCCTACATGCCACGATCATGACAGAAGGCCTAAAAGCAGGATCTGATCATGGCTTGTATCTGGCAGATGTGCAACCATTTCCAAACTTCACGTTTCGAGGGATTTTTGGGATCTTTCGGACTTTAGAAAAACCCTAGTTCAAACCTAAACACAAAAGAACATAGATAGAACAAAAACAAAAAAAAGAAGGAGCTTTTACATCAGCCACCATTGAGAAACCCTAAAGAGAGTTCATCAAGAGATTGAGAAATAGAAGAAGGAAGAGAGACTTGGAAAAGAAGCTGACGCGAATTACTTCCTACAATAGGAGATTTCTTAATATTTCTTCCTCCATCACTCATTCAGATATTGTTTCTGGTATTTTCAATTTTATTAATGTATAGAATTAGAATAACCATTGATGATACGATTGTGTGACTGCATAATTCGGTAACATACTAAGAGGGTGAATCAAATGAAAAATAATTAAATTGGGCTAACGAGAGTTAGGTGATTTAATAAGAATGAGAAATTGATCAAATCAACAATTATGTGAAAAGAGATCTCATATGGGTTCCTAGTTGTCTATTAGAAAACTTAAGATCTAATTGGATAGATTGTTAATTGAGAAATTTCAAATTTCCATAATTTGATTAGGGTTTATAATTTAGGGTTAATAGTTATAACTTGCGAGAGAGTAATCAACCCTAGGATAGTCTAGTTTCAATGATCTACTAATTGATAATCGATTGGGTTAGTGTTAAAGATAGGTAAAAATTTCCGTTTCTCTCAATTGGTAATTCTTTATTGAATGTGTGTATTGCAATTGCTACTTTGTTAATATTTTCACAACTGATTCTTGAATTGAATTACTTGATTGAATTGTATTTCTGCTTTAGTTTCATTACATTTTGAACATTGTGCATTATTTTGGCCTTAGATTTTAGGATTAGATTAACCCTCCTCGTGGGATCCACACTTTATTTTCTACACGAATGACCCGTATGCTTATGGATTATCGAAGTTAAATATTAAAAATTAAACATATCGAAAAACTAAGATCAAGTTTTTTGGCACCGTTATCGGGGAGGTGATTAGTTTAGTTCTATAGTTTAAGGCATTTAGTTAGTTTTAAAATTTTTCATTATTTCTTTTCTACTTTTGAAATCGTGCTCTTGCATGAACATAAGAGTTACGAGAGGTTTAAGTCATGTAACTGAAACCTTAGATTTAGATATCACTCGACTAGAATGAACCATTAGGAAAGCTCGACGTGGAGAAAAAGTATAAATTATGAAATCAACAATGGTTGAGGAATTTCAACAAAATTTGGACAACGGAGCAAACCAAGGATGTCAACAATGGAACCTTATGGACTTCATGAAATCAGGGCTTAATGCGGATAACCAAGGAGTAGTTAGGCCTCCTGTATAAGCAGCATCATTTGAAATCAAACTAGCCCTCCTAAATATGCTTCAACAGAATGTGCAGTTTTATAGACTAACGAATGAAGATACCAATGAACATATACTAAACTTCCTTGAAATCTGTGATACCTTTTGGTACCATCAGATGTTACACAATGCAGTTAGAATTAGGTTTTTCCCTTTTACCCTTAAAGATAGAGCAAAGGCTTAGTATCATTCCTTTAACCCAGCCAATGTCACGATGTAGGATCAACTAGTTTGTGCTTTCTTAGACAAATATTTTCCCCTGATAAGACCACTAAGATCATCAAGGAAATTACTAACTTCTAGCAAAATGATGGGGAATTGATCTACGAAATGTGGGAAAGATATAAGGATTTGTAATGGAAGTGCCCATACCATAACTTACTTAAGGAATTCTTATTGCAAACATTCTACAATGGAGTAACCCTACATATAAGAGGCACAGTTGATGCAGTTTTAAGAGAATCACAGAAGCAAAAGCTAGTTGATGAAGTGGAAGAGCTAATAGAGGAGATGGCAAGTAATAGCTACCTATGGACGAACGAGCAGAGTAGACAAAACTACTACATTCCGTAAACAAAAAGGAATTGTAGTTTTTGATCAAATGACAGAAATGCAAGCTAAAACTGATAACTTGATTCGACAACTCAATAACATGAAGGCTTCATCCTCAAATCTGGTGAAATTCATGCAAATCAAGTGTGAATTCTGTGGACAAATGGATCATGATACATTGGATTATTACTTGATGAAGGAAAGCGATCCAGAGCAAGTGAATTATAGAGGAGCTTAATATGGACAATGAGGGGGAAATAATCCCTACTCTAACATTTACAATCCAGGGTGAAAAACCACCCAATTTTTTCTTAGAGTATTAACAATATAAGTGGCTAAGCAGTATCGCAAGGAACTCTTGGATCTTAGCAAGATTAACTTAAATCTATAGAGAGAAAAATGGACAATTTAATGGATGTTTTGGGGTCCAAATTGGTAATTAAACAAGAGAACCAGAAAAGGATGTTTTCCAGCTAGAAGGAAAGTTAAAAGAGGATGGAAGCAAAGTTTGATCAGAATGTGAGGAACCATCCTCATCCATCCACAATTTAGAGGTTCAAGTAGGTCAACTTGCTAATGTTTTGCCTTCTAGAAATGCAGGTAGTCTACTAAGCAATACCGAATCTAACCTAATGGAACGGATCATAGCCATCACTCAGACCCAGGAAAAGGAACTTGAACATGTGAAGGAAGACGAAGATAAAGGAAAAGGAAAAGTAATTGTTAAATTCCTTCTAAGTGAACTTGTAATTGAGCCAATCAAGGAACCTCAACCTGAAATTCCATAACCTATTCTAGCTCAGCAGAAGTCAATTTCAAGTAGGGCAAAGAGGAATTTTAAGGAGTTTGAATCAAACAAGGTTGAGGACATAACAGAATAATTACAAATGAGGTTCACACTAAAGGAATCAGTCAAAAACAAGGTTAAAGAGCACATAGTAGGAGAAAACCCTAACATAGCATAAAAGGAAGAGGATCTAAGGGATTTTTACATTCCTTGTAGTATCAATGGAGTCAACATGGATAGTGAATTCCTGGATTTGGAAGCGAGTATCAATATGATGCCCTATACCTTTAGCCAGAATTTGAGGTTAGGAGAGTTAGAACCCATGAAGATGTTAGTAAAAATGGTCGACATAACAGTTCATCAATCGAAGGGGATTATTAAGGACGTGCAAGTATAAATTGATAAAAAAAATTTCCCATAGACTTCCATATATTGGATATTGGAGAAGATGTGGAAACCTCTATGGCCCTTGGTCGACCATTCCTGGCCACTACTCGTTTAATAATGGAAATTGATGGGGTGAACTAACTCTGAGGGTAGGAAAGTAACAAATAATCTTCAAAGTGTCAAAAATAGAAAACAGTTTTCCTTTACCTCCAACTAGTATGAAGGAAACCTAACCTCGAAGGCAATGGGAAGATATTGAGGTTCCTAGGAATGAATTCAGAAAGAAATGATTTCGAAGAAGAAGCCGAAGGAAGGAGAATCCCAAGGAATGTGGAATCTATAGCATGGTAGCTCATGTTCAAATTGTGAGATTAGTGATTGCACTACCATTGCACCATTTATTTGAACCACCGTGATTAAAAACAAGACTGTCAAGCTACCGATGTTAAAAGAAGTGCTGCATAGGAGGTAACCTATGGAATTTTATTTTCTTTGATTTTGTTTAGAAAGTTTGAATTTCGTAGTAAGGATTGTTTTGTTTCCAAATAAAATTGAGAAGGCATAGGACTTCGATATGAATTTGATGATCGATGACACTACAAGAAAGCCATACATTAGCGATGAAAAATTATCGACAGACATACTACCGTAGCTAATTATAGATAAAAATCAATATCAATCGGTAAAACTATCTTTAAATTTTTCATTTTACGATTGAAAAAATTGGCATTGGTAAAGGTGGATGGAAAACATTTGAGCAATTTACTGACATAATTTAGAGATGAACCTATCATCACTATCGGTAGATTAGGCAGGAACATTTCCCGAAATTAAATAGCGTCAGAATTTTTCTTACAAATATAGTACATGTCGGTAATTTTTATGTAGCGTCGATTTTGTACCGATAATAATGTATTCCATCGGTGATTTTTTGACGGTCTATACTTTCCATCGTTAAATTGAAATTTGTTGTTTTAAATAATCGAAAATGACATCGTTTCGGTTCAGGGTTAAAGCCACCCTAAACCTTCGCCTCGTCTTCTCCTCTATTCCTTTTGAAAAATTCCTCATTCCTAGTGTTGCCTTCTGCATCTCCTATCATTTCCCTTGTCATCTATAACCTCACTGCCTGCATCTCCTCTTATCGCAGTCGTCCTGCCCTATCAGCTGTAGCGTCTCCTCTCCGTCGAATATCGCCTCGTCGTCGAAAGCAGCTGATAGTCATCTCATCATTGCCGTCATTGACGTCTGCAGCTTCTCCATTTCTGTAAGTTTATGATTACAGTTCTCCACTTTTTGAGTTTTGCATGACTACAAAGATGATGATGTGTCCGGTGTATTTGTTTAATTGATTAGGGTATGGATTTTGATGATTTTAATATGGTATGTTTATTGCTCTGATTTGTTGATTATGTGATTAGGGTATGCATTTACTGAATTGATTGGGGTATATATGAATTAGCTGAATTGGAAGTGTTGATTAGGATATGAATGTGCTAAATTTGCTGAATTTACTAAATTGATGCTTAAGAAAGATTACCAATCAAAGTGGAGAAATTCATTGCAACATAAGTAATAGGCGTCAGTGAATTACGGTTAGTGATTTAAGTGGGATCCTTTAATTATTCAAATAAAATTATAGTTAGGTTAATTTTGATAATTGATAAACATAATCTTTATACAATAATACTCTTTAAATGGTAATGACTTCATGGTTTAAGTATGAAGAACATTTAAATGGTATTTATAATGTGTTTATATATGGGTTTCTTATAATAAACATTATGTGTATGGATATTATTTCTTAATTAATAAAAATAAGATGAAGCTTTATTTAATATGTATGTATTTTTATGATCTATATATAAATGGCAATGTATATGGCTATCAACATATTTTGTTTGACAATATAAGATAAAACTATTCACTAAATGGGACTATAAGAAGTAATAAATAGAAAAGATCAAAATAAAGAATCACCAATACTACACGTGAGCCATTAAATTAATATTAACATTTCACGTGTGGACATCCAAAAGATCATCAATACCTATATATAAGTCTAAAATATCATCAATACTACATATAAGAACTTTAGTTTTATAAGAACTTTGTGGTATGATATTTTGAGTTGTTCATATCTTGTGAGACCTTTCATATATAATATTTTGTTAGACTTTTGCATATTGCAAAGACAGATAAACTGAGTAGACCTAAAAAAAAATATCTATAAATTATGATGCTTACAATTTCAAAAATATTAAAGCATGGTATGTTGAATATTCGTTCCATAATAGTACCTGTCTTTTGTTATGTATGTCAAAGTAAACTAGAAAGCATCACTTAATTACTTCTATAATTACTCAAATTTATCATCATACTATAAGCCTCCAACACTAGTAATTTAAATGTGTTTTTGCAAATGTCTCCTTTAATATTACTCTAGTAAAAGGATTAAATAGGTTGATGAAAGTTTGTTGATGATCTTACTCCTATAGCATGATGGACCACATTAGTTTATGAAGTTGTATTAGCACAAGCGTATTATATTAAATATTTCATATTCTTTTTTGTAGGCCCTATATTGTGTTGAAGAGCATCGCTCATCTTTCTTTGTTGTAGTTTGAAGTTGTCCATCTGTTTAGGTTAGTCGTCTAATTAATATTTACCATATGTATTGCTTTAATAATACGATTATGATACCTTTGAATTTTGAGTGAATGCAAAGGAGGTCTTAATTTTGTGTTGATGTTTAGAATATTCTTATAATCATTAATGAGTTTTTATGTTCTTCTGTAATAGTCTAAGTATTTACCGTATGTGGAATGAGTTTGAAATCAATTGTAGGTGATTAATTCGATCAATTAATCATAGGTAATTAATTCGATCGATTAATACTTCAACTTCGATTTGATTAATGCAAACATAGTATTAACACAAGGGATTAATACATTTCATAGACAAGACAATTCGTTCCATAATAAACCCCCAGAATGTTATATAGGCTGGAAACCCCTGATGCAGCTCCCGTGAAACTTCTCGGTGAAAAATTCCACAAGCCTAGTAGTCATAACGAGAACTTGTTTTCTTGATTCATAGGTGTAAACAATGCCATGTACCATAGTTTTGGAATCAATTGTAGGTGATTAATTCGATCGATTAATACTTCAACTTTGATGTGATTAATGCAAACATAATATTAACACAAGTAATTGATACGTTTTATAGACAAGATAAGTCGTTCCATAATAAACGTCTAGGAAGTTATATAGGCTAGAAACCTATGATGCAGCTCCTATGGATCTTATCGGTGAAAAATTCCATGAGCCTAGAAGTCACAGTGAGAACTTATTTTCTTGATTCACAGGTGTAAACAATACCACGTACCATTGTTTTGGAATCAATAGTAGGTGATTAATTCAATTGATTAATACTTCAACTTCGATGTAATTAATGCAAACATAGTATTACACATAAGGAATTAATACCTTTCATAGACAAGATAATTCATTCCATAATAAACCCTTAGGATGGTATATAGGTTGGAAACCCATCATGCAGCTCTCGTGTGGCTTATTGGTGAAAAATTCCATGAGCCTAAGAGTTACAGCGAAAACTTGTTTTCTTGATTCAGAGGTGTAAACAATGCCACATACCAATGTTTTTTAATCAATTGTAGGTGATTAATTCGATTGGTTAATACTTAGGGGATGTTGTGTAAAGTTTAGATGTTCTATAAATTTTGGAGAACATAAAGGATACTAACTATGGAATCACTATTTTAAATTAATAGTTTTGGAGAAATGAGTAATGTTGATAGATCTTGGATGTATAGACGATTATCATACGATGGTTTCATTAATCCTAAGTTTGTTAAGGGACTTGAAGCTTTTATTCATTATGCATGTTCTCATCCTGCATATATGAATGGGCCAAAGGTCAGATGTCTATGTAAGAAGTGCATACACATTCATTTCCTTCCTATTGATAAAGTGAATGGGCATTTGTTGAGTAGATGGTTTGTCCCATCTTGTTTTGAGTGGACATAACATAGAAAATCGTTGATTTGTAGCACATCAAGGGGTAATGAAACACAATCATCAGTAAGCTTAAATAGGTTTGAAGGGGGGATTGGATTTAGAATAAATAATGTGGATGTAAATGAAAATCCTTACATACAAATGGTTTATGATGTAGCCGGTTATACCTTTTAGGAAAATATAGAAAATCTTGAAGAATAACCCATAATTCAAACAGTTTTTTGACTTACTACACTTAGCTGACCAAGAACTATGGCTAAATTATAAGACAGTGATTCAATTGTCTTTAATTGCTCATATTTTGTACATAAAATCTAAAGGGCATATTTCTAATTGTAGTTTTGATAAAATTCTTAGATTGTATAATGAATCATTGCCTCTTTATAAAATAATTGTTGATAGTTTTTACAATATGAAGAAACTTATTAGGGGTCTTTGTTTGCCTATTGAAAATACTGATTGTTGCAAATTGAGATGTATAATGTATTGGGGTGATCATATGGAACTACAAGAGTGCAAATTTTGTGGTCAATCTATGTTTAAGCCTAGAAAGCATTCTATGAAACATAAGTTAGTACCTTTGAAGCGACTGTATTACTTTTCGTTAACTTCGAGACTTTGAAGACTATATACTTCTGATGTTACTACATCTCATATGAGATGCCATAATGAACACGAATAGGAAGATGGAATGAGTCATCCATCAGATGCATTGGCATGGAAACATTTCAATGACACCTATTATGAGTTTGTTGCAGAAAGTCATACTATTAGGTTGGGATTATCGACGGATGAATTCTAGCCTTTTGGTCAATCCAGCGAGCAATATTCATCATGGCTAGTTATAATTACTCCTTATAATTTGCCTTATGGATGTGTATGGAAGAGACATATATGTTCTTGACATGGACTGTGCCAAGGCCTACAAATCCAAAGCATAAATTTGATGTATTCTTACGACCATTAATATTTGAATTGTAGCATCTTTGGGAATATTATGTTGAGACATATGATGTGTCTCTGAAACAAAATTTTATATTGAGAGTAGCTTTGATGTGGACAATTAGTGATTTTTTGGCATATGCCATGTTGTCAGGATGGAGCACATTAGGAAAATTGGCTTGTCCTTATTGTGGCAATGATTCTGATGCATTTTATCTTCCAAATGGGGGCAAAATATGTTAGCTTGATAACCACAAAAAGTTTTTTTCCTCCAGATCATCCATTTAGGCACAATAAACAAAAGTTCACTAAGAATAGGATGGTAATAACACCTCCTCCCCTTTATAAAGCTGGTGAAGACATATTGTAGGAAATTAAGGAATTAGGCTTATTGAAAGTTACAAAACTTGAAGCTGATGAAATTGATACAAGCATTAGTAGAAACTTTAGCTGGAGAAAATGAAGCATCTTTTGGGATTTTCCATATTGGAAAACTAATTAGAAATATCATAATCTAGATGTGATGCATATTGAAAAAATTATTCTTGATAATTTGTTCAATACCATTATGAACATTGAAGGGAGGACATTTGAAACTTTTTTATAAAAGGAATGAGTCATATAAAGATCTTTGTACAGGTAAATATCCGAAAGCATGTTACACTTTAGACAAAAAACAAAAGGAAATATTATATGAATGGTTGAAAAGTCTAAAGTTTTCTAATGGTTATGTTTCAAACTTGGCAAAGTGTGTGGATATGAGGAAGTACAAATTATTTGGGATGAAAAGACATGATTGTCATATGTTTATACAAAGGCTAATTCCAATTGCATTCTGGGAGTTGCTACCGAATAAGGTTTGAGAAGTAATAACAGAATTGAGTTTGTTTTTCAAAAGCTTAATATCATTTTAAATTAAGTTAGCTGAAATGGAAAAACTAGAAAGGAAAATTCCAATATTTTTGTTCAAGTTAGAAGGGATATTTCCTCCAAGCTTCTTTGACTATATGGAGCACCTACCTATCCATTTAGCATACAAGGCTAACTAGCCAGTCCAGCTTAATATCATTGGATGTATCCATTTGAGAGGTACATAGTTCAACAAAAATGATTGTAATTGAAGTCATATCATGTTTTAATCACTAAATTCTTATAACCCTATTCACTCATATAGGTATTTGCATTACTTAAAGAAAAATGTGAAAAAAAAGGCTAGAGTTGAAGGTTCGATATGTAATGCTTATTTAGTTGAGGAAGCTATTACATTTCATTCACATTATTTTAAGCCACATCTTCACACAAGAGAAAGAAAAGTTCTCAGTAATGACGATGGGGGAGGAACTAATGACGCTGATAATAACTTATCCATTTTCACATATCTTGGACGAATAAATGAACATTCAACGAGAAGAATGGTAACAGAGGAAGAAATTTAGGTTGCCCATGGTTATATTTTGTTGAATTGTCAATAAGTTCAACCTTTCGCGTAGTAAATTGAAGAATTTTAGTGTTATTGATAACTGGAATACAAAATAATGTTTTTAGATTATATGAGGAATTGTTACGCGAGCTCATGCCCCAAAAAACATAAGATGATATCAATAAAGAAGTTGGAAGACATTTTCCTTAATGGTTTGAGCAATATGTAAGTTTTCACTTACAAATATTCAAATGATTGAATTATAGGATTTATGTGTTCAAACCACAATATACTGTTTAATATGGTATTATCTTTTCTGTAGGCCTTAAACAATCCAATAGAGAATAAGTTGATATGTGATCTTGTGAAGGGACTTTACAAACTGTTAAATCATATCTAGTGTATTTCGTTAATGGATACAAATATCATGGTTATACCATAGAAATAATAAAATAGTTGAGTTTGCATACAGGGAGAGTTAACAGATTAATGTGGAAAAATTATTGAGATACTTGAAATCAAGTACCCTGCATTGCCAATAAAGCGAAGTGTGATATTTAAGTGTGACTGGTTTGATCCAACTCCAAATGTTGGTACAAAAGTGCATAGCCGATACAATCTAGTTGAAATCAATAAGTGAAGAAAATTTCAACATTCTGAACCTTTCGTGTTGGCAATACAAGCGATATAGGTGTATTATGTCCCTATTCCTAGCTTATGACAAGATAAGTCAGATTGATTGGTTGTTTTCAAAGTTAAACTTAGAGGTGTTTTTGAATCACGTGAAAAAGGAGAACAGAGAATTGAAAGTGAAGCATT
Organism: Erythroxylum suave; assembly: GCA_027563595.1. Lineage (NCBI taxonomy): Eukaryota > Viridiplantae > Streptophyta > Magnoliopsida > Malpighiales > Erythroxylaceae > Erythroxylum > Erythroxylum suave. Next base: position 7,809 of record JAOSBN010139488.1, on the reverse strand, counting down.
TCAGGAAGATGCTTATAAAATAAATACATCTGTCATATATGAGGATAATGAACCTTTGAACGATCCATGTCTGAGTTTACAATTAATTATCTAGAGAGGATGAGGAGGGCTAAAGATCTGAAGAAGAGTCTAAATTCAAATTATTCAGAATAAGAAGATGATTTTGATTTACAATTAAGTGATGATAGTGATTAATTTGTGTTTATAATTGAATATTATATTCAACAAATCAATTGTTTCCTTTTCAATATATTATATAAAATATTGAGATCAAATTGTAATATTTCTACAAAATTCAATCAAATATCAATTTTAGGTTGAAATATGTCACCAAAGAGAACATAGGATATGATGCAACTAAGATTCAGACCACGATTAGGAGGTACTTACTGTTCAGGTGAAGCATATCATGGTGTAGCAGTTGGAGCTGAATCACCTACTCCCCCTCCACCTACTACACTTGCAAATGAGGCTACACCGTCCACCACCCTTACATCATTCACTACCCTTATACCGACAAAGATATCAGGTGTAAACAATGCGGATGAAGGAGATGATCGCTAGCCTAAAGCTTAGGGGCCTGATGGAAGAACTTACATCACAATTATCAATAATATGTAAGTGCACATAAATGAAACATCATATGTTTACAATTAAGGTATAGGTTTAAATTTTAAAAATGGTATAAATTTACTTTTTTATATTAGGATGATTCCATCTAGACTGTACTCAAGAAGCATGACATCGAAATTTAAGGAGAAGATTGATCCTGAGGTTTATGTATAAGAGAATATCTCTCCGTCAACAAAGAAATTTTACTATCATGAGTTTAAGGTACAAAAAAATTATTATTTTCTTTTTTAATTAATAGTTTTATACAATAATTAGATAAATATTATTATATCATAAGTATTTATCGAGCGTTTTTCTTTTTATTTCAGAAATAATTTTTTGGGATTCTCAATTTAACGTGATCATCTACAGGGTATGGGAGAGACGAACGCATACACAAGGTTGTGTACGATTGCCTTACATTTCTGAAGAAATATGGAGTTGATGGCAACAGTATTAGACATCACTTGAGGTGATGTCCGTTTCAAAGCATAATTCAGCCAACAGACGTGAAGGATCAGAGGGAGGGAGTCTTCCTGTACATACGGTTTATTACCCACCACCAGCATGCATAGAGACTTGTAAGTATCTACAATTTTACATTTCTTTTCTTTTCTGTATTTTAATTGAATTTGATGTGTCAATTTTGGAATGAAAATATGTGTTTCTTATTTAGAATGATATTATTATAAATGTCTAGTGCCATAAATAACTATGTTGTTGATTTACTTTCTTTGTTCAATACGGGGTAGATATCATAAAAATAGAGGAAACTCTGCTGAAAATTTTATAAATTCTAGTATGCTTATAACATTTTATTCATATGCAGGAAAAGTCTATAGGTGTAAGGCCTAAACCCCGTCAGCTCTTTTTGCACACTTATACTAAGAAGTATGGTGGTGTGACATTCATCAATAGCCGTTGTAGAGATATAAATGTATGTGAAATTTATGGTTTAATATTAATGCTTAATAATTATCACTTACTAATATAAACATTGCCTTTTGATAGGACCAAATACAAAAAAGCACTCAATGTCAATCTTAGCAGTGTGAAGATGTTGATGAGAATGAAGCCTATCTTTATGTAGTGGGTGGTAGGGACCAATATGGAAGCATATTTGGCTTATGTTCATTTGCAAATACATGTTATTTGCAATCCTCCATGTCCAGTACAATAACATCTAATAGGCAGTCCACAACTGATCAAGTCCAACAGCTTCAAAGTACAGTGGAGACATTGATGGAGTACATAACTCATCTTCGTAGGGATAGCACCTCATCACACCAACTAGAGCATCCACCATTTAGAGATCAATAGTGTAGTTTTGGTCATTTATTTTGTATTACAAATACTCATTATGTATAATGTAATGTTTTTATTATCAATTAAGATATTTTTAACTGTATATCATCAATCAATTTTATGTTTAAACAAATTAAATGTATACTATTAAATTTAAAATGTTTAAATTATGCATCAACCATAATTTTATTTATTGAAGGTATCTATTATATATATATTAAAAAATTTCTAGTTACTTTATCGATGAAAATTTGCTATTTTCTCAATAAATTCAACTCTACTTACTGACAGAATAACAATAACCGTTGATAATCACAAACAGAATAATCAATTTCATTGCCAAATTTACCAATGGTTGTTTTCTATCGGTACTTTCACCGACGGAACAAACATAGTAGTCGGTAATGTTGTAACAACCTTACCAACGAAATAGTTAAAACTATTCGTAAATTTACCAATGGAAGTTTCATTGTCTCTCGGTAAATTTACTGACGATCAACCACAAAATAAACCATTGGTATATTTACCAATGGACAAAGAATCGATGGACATTCTATTTTTCATTAGTAATTATTAGCTACGGCCGAATCTATGGCGCCATTGTCCGTCGATAAAGGCCATCGTTAACTTGACTTACCGAGGGAGTTTTTACAATTTTTGTCAAGAATTTCCTTCTGAAAATGGAAATTTTCTTGTAGTGTGAACTACACAAAGAGAGGTAAAAGGGCCACAAAGAGTTAAGAAGTGACTTCAGAAAGTGAAAAACAAAAATTGGTGGAAAATTGCAAATATGCGTTTGTGCCGCCTTCCTTATATCCTCCGCTAGTTTGACCCCGAAGGCCAAATTCTATGGTAGAGAACGATGTAATAAAAATTGGGCCATGAAAGACCTTATTAATTACTGCAAAAGAAAGGGCCTGCTGATAGACCTAGGTGAGGAGGTGATCTTAGTTATCAGGTTAGAGAGAGGCCTCGCCCGTAAGCTAGCTCCCTTAAAAAACCATTACTTAAAAAATCTTTCTTACGCGCGATATGTTGACAACTTACTACTGGGAATCGTAGGTGCCGTAGAGCTTTTCATAGAAATACAAAAGCTTCTAGCCCAATTCACACAACTATCATTATTAAATCTTGCTATTTTACCCTCAAATCACTTATGTATTCAGTTCTAACTTCATTTTTTCACTCACTTTCTTTTTTACTTTATCTCTTTAAATTTGAAACCTTCCATCACTCTCACTTCTCTCTACCCAAATTTCAAACTTCCAATTTCTTCCAACTTCTACCAACTAGCAATCCAGTATGATGTGCATCAAGCAAATAGTAAGGTACGATCAATCAGTGAGGCGAAACCAAGTCTTAAGATGAGCAAAAAGAAATAGAGTGGTCAATTACAGAGCACCTTTCCCAATCTTCTCAGATAAGGAAGGTACCCGTTTTCATTCTCTTTGTAATAAAAAAATTATGGTTCCAAAGTATTTTCATTTTGTAACTTTAGATAGATTGGAATTGTGAGATAAGGTCAAAAGTTTAGCAGAAAAAATTCAATGGGATCAGTTCATTCAATTTCAATTCCCAATTTAGGAAGAAATTACCTTAAGAATTTTTTACATCCCTTCAGTAAAAATCTAACAAATGAAAGGAATTATGGTTTAGGTTATCTAGATAGCCTTATAGGCTTGATAATGATACTTTGTATGACATTTATGGTTTCCATGAGTTGTCAGTGGTGATTCAACATGATGATTTCTGTGTCAACCCTTACTGGACTGAACTAACTGGGTTAGAGCATTTTGATGCTAAGATCTTACACATCAACATCATTAAGAGCCACGAGAACTTGTTGATGCATAAGTTCATGTAACAAATTATGTTTGACAAAATAGAAACTGACAAACGTTCTGTTCTTTCATATTGTGGTGCATGGATCATAATATCTTAGTTTGTATAACCACCTATATCTTTAATGCCATTATTGCTACTAGAAAGAAGAGGAGCAATAACTTAGGAATGGGCTACTTGGTTTTAACCATAGCTAATAAAATGGAGTTGAGTGTAATGGAATCACAGTCCACCGTCCTGAATTCATGAACCATCATCATCTACGGTGAGTCAAAATCCTGAAATCCCATAATATGGAACATCAGGACATTAGTGCCAAGACACACGTCAAGGGCAGGACTGGTCAAGTGAGTTCAAGTGGTCAACAACAAGAAGAGGATTCGACTAGCAAGGAATTGGAGGAAGAAGAACAAACATAAGAACCGGGCTGGAAGAAAGTATTGGATACAATCTCCGCAAACAATAAGGTAATTACAGATACACTTGTAGAGAACTCCAGAAGGATGAAGGAGATGGAGAAAAATTAATTAATATCAAAACCGAGAGATACGTCATATCAATCATTATTTCGAGGCTTAGGGCATTCAATTGCCACCGCTAACACCATCCCCACCTCCATCACCATGAGGCTCTGCTTTAACCCCCTTTCTTTTTAAATTTAGCCTTCATTTTTATTTTTTGTTTTACTTTAATTTATGTTTCTTCTTTCCTTATGTTTTCGTTTGTCCCCTTCTCACATTAAGGACAATTTGTTGTTGAAGTGTTGGGAGGGTAATGTATTTTGTTTTGAATATTGTGATTTTCCATATTGGATGATAGTTCTTAGGTTGCATTTTATGAATTGTGTGAACGTATCAATGGCTTAGATGGATTGGAATTTATTTAATTTTGAACATAGTCTATTAGGTTATAAAGAATCATTAGCTCACAAAATTAGTGAATTCAGGTCTTTGACTAAATATGTAGCTTAATTAGGATTTAGTGTGAGTTTGTCACCCTCTAAAATTTTCCTAATCATTCATAATTTGAGGTCTTTTAATTTACTAGTATTTTTCATGGAAACGAGTAGCTAAAGCAACAAGGTAGGAATAAAAATCATGTTTGCTAAATAAGCAAGTATTCTACTGGCCTTTGGGCTTTGCTAGAGCTAGTAACCAGTTGAGAACGTGATATAGCTGAGTAATCGGATCGACATGCATTACAAATGTGTGCCTTCGAGTAAAAAGGCTATAATAACATTCTAACCAAACAACTTAATTTAAAAAACATGACTTAGTCAAGTTATCGGATCGACATTCATTACTGATGTTTGCCTCTGTATAAAAATACTAAGTCTATGTTCACAAAAAATAAAAAAGAAAAAATTTTGTTTTTGAATAAAAACCTACTGAACTTGCAATAGTTAACTTTTCATGAAAATGTCCTGAGGAGTAGTTACAAAGTCTAATTGACCAAATAATTATTAATGGATGCGTACAATTTAAAAGGGTAAACAATTTAGCACTTAAGTCTGGATTAATATGTATATGTAGTTCAAAGGCCTCAGACGCAGATTTGGCATGTTAATCATTGAAATGACTCGAATGATTGTCTTTAAAATTAACTTGATTTCATGAAGTTAGAGCCATTGCCGCATTACTATAATGTGTGCTATAAGAATTTGATTATGTCGTTGTTTTGTTTTCTTGATGATAAACAAATGTTTAAGTAAGGGGATGTTGATAAGTCTAAATTGCATCATGTTTTAGGGCTTAGTTGATATGTATTTAAGTGTTAACTTAATCATTTAGTATGTGTTTAGGTTACAATTTTATTATTTTGTTAATTAATTATGTTTAAGTGTTTTTTTTTTGTTAGTCAAGTCTTTGAGTTTAAATATTATGTTTTTGAGGTATACTTTGATGTGTATCTTAGTGTTTCAGGGTCAACATCGAAGAACGAAGAAGTTCTAGAGACATTTGGGTCGAAAAATAACCCACGATTGTGACAAAAGCACCAGAGTTGCACCATGATCATGGCCTCAATGCCACGATCGTGACAGAAAGCTTAGAAGTAGGCCACGATCATAGCTTGTAGGGCTATGATCGTGGCTTGCATTGGGTAGATATTCAGTCACTTCCAAATTGGCATTGTGACGGAGTTTTTGGACCTTTCGGAACCCAAAATAAACTTAGTTCAACCCTAAACACAAAAGAACATAAACAAACCAACAAGAATAGAAAGATGAAGCTTTTGCATCAGCCAACATTAAGAAACCTTAGAGAGAGTTCATCAAGAGATTGAGAAAGAGAAGAAGGAAGAGAGATGTGGAGAAGAAGCTGACACGAAGTACTTACCAGAATAGGAGGTTTCCTATTGTTGCTACCTTAATCGTCCATTTAGTTTTTCTTTTTGATTTATTTTCAATTTTATTAATGTATAGAATTGGAATAACCGTTGATGATAGGATTTTGTGAATGGTGAGGATGTCTAAACTCATCTTCGGATTGTTTTTATTTTGATTTAATAAAAATCTGATTGTTTTATGTTATTTGGATTCATTGTGATTGATTTTCGAAATTATATAATTTGGTAATAGACTGAGAAGGTGAAACGAATAAAAAATAATTAAATTGGGCTACCGAGAGATAGAAGATTTAATAAGAATGAGAAATTAATCAAATTGGTAATTGTGTGAAGAAAGATCTCACATAGGTTCCCAATAATCTATTGGAAAACTTCAGATCTAATTAAGGATTGGATAGGTTGTCAATTGAGAAATTGTAATTTTCCATAATCTGATTAGAGTTTATAATTTAGGGTTATTGGTTATAACTTGAGAAAGAGTAATGACCAATGGTCTAATAATTCATAATCGATTAGGTTAGTGTTAAAGATAGTCAAAATTCTCCTTTCTCTCGATTGGTAATTCTTTAGTTCGATTCTTGAATGTGTGCATTGCAATTGCTACTTTGTTAATATTTTCATGATTGATTCTTGAATTGAATTACTTGATTAAATTGCATTTCTATTTTAGTTTCGTTACATTTTGAATATTGCACATTATTTTAGCCTTAGATTTTAGGATTATATTAACCCTCCCTGTGGGATTGACACCTTAGGTACTATGTGAATGACCCGTATGCTTACAGGTTATCGAGGTTAAATATTAAAAGTTACACATATCAAAAAAAGTGCGATCACGTATGTAAGGATTCAAATGAAACACAAGCTCTTCTTTTGTTTGAATGTAGGTTCTCTAAGACTATCAAAAATCCTATAAAAAGATTTAATATTCTTGAGAATTACTTAGATAGCTATATTCTATATTCGCTTAAATAGCTTTTTTGAAATTCTACTATGACTTTATAATAATAAAGTCATTAAGAAAGGCATAATGGTAATCTATTTTTTTTACTCTTAGGACTTGTAGACAAGTCATTTAGAATAAAGAAAATTCTAGGAGGTTCAAGCTAAAGAAGTGAAATTTAGATCACACTAGCAAGCATAAGGAAATGACTAATTGTTCATAATGATTCTTTCTAAGTTTCTAAGTGATGGTATATTAAGAACATGGAGAATTCCAAAGACTATAATATGATAAAGGTATCAAATATGAAGCTTGCTTATTTGGATCAATGTAAAGAAGGGGATTAAATTCACTAGTCATTGAAGATGTGACATGCAACACTAGATACTTGCGGAAGAGCATAGAAAACAGTCAGATGGAGGATGGAAAGGATATAAAAATGAGAGCAATTTTTAATGACTCACATAGAGAGCAATTTTTAATTATGGCTCACATAGAGAGCAACTTGCATGGTTAGCATGTGGTGTATAATGCTCTACTACTTTTATGTAGTTATTATTGATATGAAGTAGTTATATTTGGTACCAAAAGGATAGACATTAAGTGTATATTAAGAGTGCGTTTGGTTCAGCTTTTGGCAGGTGGAAAAGCGCTTTTTCCCATCGCAAAAGCTATTTTAAGAAAAAAAAATGAGTGTTTGGCTGTAAACTTCAAAAGCACTTTTGGAGTAGAAATAGCTTTTTTAAAAGCTAAAATACAAC
>JAOSBN010139478.1:0-26555 GCA_027563595.1 Erythroxylum suave | reverse complement strand
AACATTTATGGTATCAGAGCTTGAGAGAATTATGTTATGGTTTAGTATGGGTTGGGTTCCGGAAACGGGATCCAACACTTTTTTTCCCTCTTGGGACTAATTTCCCATGTTTGTGAGAGAGATCATGAATATAGGTTGCATACCCCCAAGGTCTGAGACTTGACATATGAGGTATCCTACCAATCCACAACTCATATGGTGTGCTAATAACTAATTTCATGGGCACACGATTAAGTACATAGGTGGTTGTTAGGAATGCATTACCTTAAAAGGTGATTGGTAAATTTGCTTAGGCCATCATGGACCTAATAATTTCTAATAGAGTCCTATTTCGTCTTTCAGCGACTCCATTTTGTTGCGGGGTTATAGGAATTGTTAACCGCCTTACTATTCTTTTCTTATCACATAAAGCCTTGAACTTGTCTGACAAGTATTCTTGTCCATGATCAGTTCGTAACACTTTTATGTTCTTATCTAATTGATTCTCAACCAAGTTCATATATTCATGAAACAATCAAATGCTTCCGATTTATGAGAAATCAAATAGATATGACCATACTGAGTATAGTCATCTATGAAGGTGATGAAATAAACTACCCTACATCTAGCCCTTATATTCATTGGACCACAGATGTTAGAATGAATTAATTGCAATGGATCTAAAGCTCGTGTTCCATTTCCAAATGGCTTTCTTGCCATTTTACCAGCTAAACAATGCGTACATGTAGGTAGATCTACTTGACTTAGATTACCTAAAAGTCCTTTAGCTAATCGATTGATTCGATTTTGACCAATTTGACATAGTTTAGCATGCCACAAAGTTGAATCATTGTTGAAATTACTAGATGTAAATAATGAATAAATAATAATATTATTTTTCTTTAACATATCCAGTACAATAAAACTATCATATAACAAACCATGAATGTTGTGAAAATTTATATTGAAACTAAGTCTAACCAATATCAACACAGATAAAAGATTCCTACCAATCTATGGAGCATATAATACTTCATATAGGATAAGGGATCGTCTTCCACGCTTATCCAATTTACATGTGCCAATTCCTTGTACAACAACTCTGGAATTATCACTTATATAAAGCCATCGACTATTATATGGGAGTTTATGAAACTCGACAAAGGCATCTCGATCCTTCGTTATATGGTTGGTTGCTCCTGAGTCTGTAATCCACAAATGATGTGATTAAGTTAGAAAAGCAGAACAAGAAACATTCATAGAAAAAATGTTTGTACTATAAAGCTGTACCTTTTTGGGCTTGGTATAATCTCGAGCAAAGTGGCCCTTATTACCACAATTATAGCACTTCACTTGTTTCATGTTCTTCTTTTTGAAGGGATGCTTCTGCTTTCCACATTGGTTCCATTTTTTCTTCTTGGATTCTTGACGAGAGTGGTTGAATTTCTTATTCTTCTTCCATTTGTGTCCTCTATGATGCTTGCATTTCTTGTTTGTAGCTCCTTGTGAGCTAGAACTAACTTCATATGCCTCAGAAGACATCTTTGAGGCTTCAAGACACTCTTCCTCCAAGATGAGATGCATCATAGCATCTTCTATTGTCTTGATGTTCTCATTATAAGTTAGGTGCATCTTCATATGCTCCCAACTCTGAGGCAGTGATTGAATCATAGCTTGTACTCGTTGTTCATTAGAAAGCTCATGACTAATATCACGTAACTCACTTACCATATGGGACATTTACCTTAGATGCTTTTGCATTATATCCTATGGGTGCTTCTTATAAGTATCAAACTTAATTATAAGTGAGCTCACTTTGGTCACTGAAGCACCTCCAAAATGAGCAGCTAATGCGAACCACATGTCCTTTGTAGTTTCGAATTGATGGAGCTCTCGCATGATATCATTATCTATACTACTTAACAACGTGATACGAGCTAAAGAGTTCTTTTTCCACAATTCATATGCGTCATGGTCTCTCTTATGCTAGGCTGTGGTTCTCTCCTCAGGAACTTCCATGGTTAGGTTTAATGGTTCAAGAGCCTTTTGCTCCTCCAACACATATTGAATTTTCATATTCCATATTTCATAATTGTCACCATTGAGTTTCTCACCTCTATTGAGTTGAGCAATAATATTCTTTGAAGCAGTAACCATTTTAAAACACTAAGTTTCTATAGGAAACAAACATATATGCACGTTAATGTCATATTAATCATTCATAGAGTAAATAATTCAATCACAATTGCTCATGAAATCAAAAGTCCACTAATGTGTTCATTCATCATTCATACAACAATCGAATCGTAATTACCTTACTCTAAATGAATTCCTATATGATATACATGTAAACATATTATATAAATATCAAGACCTTGTTCTTATAAAACAACATATTTCATTAAATGAGCTACAGTCTTCAAACAGTCTATAAATAACGAACCCTACGTGGAAATGAGTTCACGAGTTCGTGTGACACAATTTGTAAAGCTCAATGTACAATAGCTCTTAGTATTTCCATTGGAAGACCTATAGGATACAAAGTCCTGATTAATTTTCTTCTACTCATCTCTTTAATAAATGTCATCACTAACAAATTATATGTCTTCTTGTTAGGCATATTATTCCAGAGCATTCCTAACAATTCGCTTTGAGGTTGAGTTAATGTTGCAAGAAAAGTCATGTACTTTAATTCAACATCTGCATAAACTAGACAACCTCCAAAGTATAACTCTTGCATTATGTTATTAACTGAAATAACATGTTGTGTTAGACTATCTCCCAGCATTAAACACATGTTAACTAACTATACATACATGCTGTCAATTCGTCTCTTCTGCGCCTCACATTGAATAAGCTTAGGCATCTTCTTGAAAAACAAATTTTCAGGAATTAAAAGAGTGTGCAAAATAAACAAATTATTTTGTCTAACATATAGTGAACTCATGCTCATAGGATGGAAACAATTTAATTCTATTAGCAATTTATTAAACTAATCAAATTATGCTATAATAACTAATCAAATAGAAACTTATTTCTAATCTAATCATATTCAAATGTGAATAAGTTAAATTGAATTAGAAACTTATTTCTAATTTAAATTATAATTGAAGTAATCAATTTATCTTGGTTTAATTAGAAACTAATTTCTAATGAAGCTCCTATCTAATTTCAACTAAACAAATTAGTATTGATTTAATTAGAAAATATATGTCTAATTTTAATTCAACGAAAATAAACTTATTTCTAAGTTTATTTTAACTAAACAAATTAGTTTAAATTAATAATATTTTTTATTATATAAAAACTAATTTAGTTTAATTAGAAGCTAATTTAACTAAATTAATTAGTTTATGTAGGCCAAAACTATCACAATTTATGTAGGCCAAAAGTATCACAAGCTTATTTTCATGTTGGATCTCAAAACTCAAAGCCTTAACCCATTCTTGGGTATTATGATACATATATCCAAAAACTATAACATGACAAATGAGAGTGCTTCTTTCACGCTTGACACTTTAGTCCTCATATCTGGACTTTGAATGATGGTAGTTTTGTTCACATCGGACAACACATTAAAAAAACAAACCATTTGTTAAGTTATTTGTTTAGCAAAAAATATCAATTTTTGAGAGGCCACATGCCTTTTTGTTTGTTTCAAGAAGAGTTATCTCCTTCCTTCTCTTCTTTGTAGTTCATTCTCGTTTTTTTCCTTCTTTTCTTCCCTTCTCTTATTACTTCTCTCTCTGTGTTACAAAACATATAACCCACACTGATTCTGCAGAACCCTTTCAACCTATTGCTCTTAAAATTAAAATCCAACAGATATATTATCTTTACAGGCCAGGTCAAAATTGCCATCCCTATTTTTGACATTGTTGAATTGTATTATCGAAGAAAACAAAAAAAATGTTGTATAGCATATTCAAAACACAGACAATCAAGTCTCAGGAAAATGGGACCGAGTTTCAATCTTTAGAGGAGAACCACATGCATATGCATATTTATGGAGGACACTTACAGGACCGCCTAAGGGCACATACATCGAAAAAAATGTTGCAGATCTAATTTCAAACCAAAGTAGAGCATGAGATGAGTTTATCTTAAATTGTATGCATGCATATATAAAAACAAACTTATACTCTGATACCAATGTTAGAATAATCAAGATAGAACATAATCACATAGATCAAATTAAACAGGATCGTTTCATATGCATACAAAACAAAAATCACATATTTGGATTCTTGTTGTAGTTCCATCAGTTAAAGAACTTTGTTAAAAGTTTCACTGCAGAGATCTTCTTCGTATACAAGTAAAAAATGTCAAAGAAGAGACTTACGTTCTTTGGTTTTCACATTAAAAAAACTTAACTACCTTTGGTACTTATTTAAAGAACAATAACAAAAATACCCCTCATGGGTGTATAATGATTCGTAGGAGGCCTATGTAAATGACATAATAGTCAAACACAAAGGACGGTGAAGATCAACTAGCAGACCTGATTCAATGTTTTGATACTCTAAGACGATACACATGAAGTTGAACCCTGAGAAATATGTTTTGGGGTTTCATCAAGGAAGCTTTTAAGGTTCATGGTGACTCATTGAGTTATTAAGATCAACTTATAAGAGTTATATTAAATCGTTAGTATGCCATCACCCAGGTCACTAATGAAAATACAATGATTAATAGAAAGAATAATCAACCTATCTCTTTTGCTCTTTAGATTTGTAGACCAATGCCTTCGTGTTTTTAAAATCTATGAGGAAGGTAAAAGAGTTTATTTCAGGCGAGGACTATGAACAAACCTTTAAGTAGTCAAAAGCATATTTATAAAATCCATCTTTACTATCCATACTCTCAATTATCGAAGAGTTGTACTTATACCTTGCCATGTCATATAAATTTGTGAGCTCTATCCTAGTTGAGGAACTTGATGCCAAACCAAAGACCTACGCATTATATGAATAAAGTCAAAGTCTAACTTATATTCAATTCCTCATTTACAGGGTTTGAAAAGAGTTATAATGTATGCATTTGTTTAATATTTTTAAAAAGAGACTATTTCTGTAACTTAAACCTATAATCTTATAATCATAAAAAAGCAAGTTTAGTGAATACTCCAAAATTGTAATATATGAATACAGTCTAGTAGGAAATAGAGATAGTTTACAACGGGCTTGGGAAAATGATATTCATTTCCTTATCTTTGTACAAAAAGCCTGGACCTTATTTTCTGACCCTTGTGACAAGCATAATAATATACCTGTCACTTCGTTTGACACCCCATAAACCTGATTCATTAGGGAGGATAGTTAAGTGGGCAATAGACTAAGTGAGTTTGACATATGATACATATCCAAAGCATCGCTTACATCTACTGTCATAAATTATAATTAATTTTCTGGGCGAGTGAACCATTGAGGCACTAGAGAGGGAAGGGGGAGTAGGGAAAGAAGACGTATGTATGGTCATGTATGTAACTAGGTTTTTGAGAGAAGAAGGTAATGGTGTAATCTTATTCGTTGAATCAATGTTTGAAAAATCGGACTGACATCAAACTGGTCAAGTAAAAGGTTTAATGTTTAAATGTTCAATCGGTCTTAAATCGCTATAATACCGATTTATAATAAATAAGAAGTAAAAATTATAAGAAAAAGTAAAATATAGTATAAAATAAAATACTTTATTGAAATAAAAATATACTAATAATGTTTATTAATATGTAAAAAAAACTAATGTTAAATCTAATAATTTAAACTACGATTGAATATAACATAAAAATTAAAATAATAATAAAATAAAAATAAAGAAAGTGAACAAAAAACCTAACTTTATTTGAACTTTTCTAATATCCTTTAAACATAATTATTTATAGTTTAAATATTATACTTTAACATATTTGAAAATTATCTGAAGTAATGTTACTTTTATATGTTAATTTAATAATTCAATTTATTAAACAAATTTATAATAAAAAATTAGTTTTTAACAATAATAATTTAAAATTTTTAATTAAATTATAAAGAGATAAATATAGATCCTAAAATTTTATAAATACAATTTATTAGTGAGATAAAATAAATAAAATAAAAATTATTATTTTTAAAAATAATAATTTTTAATTAAAATATAAAGAAATAATAAAAATATAATTTAAAAAATATAATTTGTTAATTAAATTGCATAAAAGAATTGAAAAAAGTGAAAACTTTGGCATAGATAATTTGCAATTCTAAAAAAAAGAACAACTTTAACTAATACAATCTGTGCATTCTGAAGCAAGTAATGTAAGTTTGGGGCATTTATGGGTTGATGTGTAAAATTTGTTGGTGGACCCAACATTTTGATAGATTTTCAAAACACTTTATGGTCTTTCAAGAAATGGCCGATTTCTATGCTGATTTTTACAAAAAAACTATCCAATTTGTGAGACTTTTATTATTTCTCTTGCTCAATAAGATCAAAAATACAAGGTGGAGGGTTTACGCACCACTCCACAAAATCCGTCAAACTAACACAAGCTCTAGCAAGGACATGAGCCACATTATTCGTGGATCGTCTCACAAACAGAAGATGAGTATCTCTCAACTCACAAAGCAGGGATTTACAATCATCAATTAAAAGGCCAAAAGCAAAATAGTCTGTATAATTTGTGTCTGTAATAGCTTGAACACAAACTTGAGAATCTGATTCCAAAATTATAGATGACCATCCTTCCTCCTTATTCCAGCTCAAAGCCTCTCGAATAGCCAATGCTTCTATCATACTTGCTTTAAAATAGCTTACAAAGGAAGCCTGAAAAACACACTGGAAATGTCCATTACTATCCCATACAACACATCCAACCCCTCCATGTGAATTTTGGAAGCAAGCACCATCCACATAAAATTTCAAAACACCCATAGGAGGCTTGCTCCAAGTAGTCTGAGATAAAGTTGGAAAAACGAACACAGCAGGCTGCAATATCTGAATAGCTTCCCAACCAAGCAAAAATTTCTGGGCACGTCGACATACTTGCCTTCCATTCGATTGAAAATTCTTCTAAAGTAGGTTATTTCTAGCTTCCCACAAGGCTCATAAAATCATAGTAATCTGCTTAATTTCCTCTTTGCCAACCAAATTAACTTGATCGAAGAACCAAGAGCTAAAAGTTTCTATATGCAGTTGACGTGGAGCTAGAGCTGACGTGGCCCAAACATCTTGTGCAAAAGGGCAGTGAACCAAAACATAAATGTCAGTCTCGAACTCTCCACTGCTAAAAACACAAGAGCCTGCTAAATTAATATTTCTGGCATGCAAAGCCACGGTAGTCGGCAAAGCCTTAGAACAGCATCTCCATATGAAATTAAAGCATTTTGGTGGCACTTTGGAAGACCAAACACGCTGCCATGCTGAAGAAACTGCTTGCTGAATAGGTGTAGGAATAAAATTGGTAAGTTGTCTATAAGAACTTCGAACGGAATAGAAACCTTTAGAATCAAAACACTAAAAGAATTCATCCATAGGTCTTCTTCTGCTAAGTGGGATCTTTAAAATAGCCTCACGGTCTGCGTTACAAAACAGGTTTGACACCACTTCCATATTCCACCTATTTTGACTAATGAGATCAGAAACAAGCAGATAAGATGTATTAGAAGGTCTAGGAGAAACAACCTTCATATACACCGTAGAAGGCAGCCATTTATCTTCCCAAATAGATAAATAAGAACTGCCACCAACTCTCCAGCAACCACCTTTCTCAATCAAGCCTCTACTTTCCCAAATGCCACGCCAAAGAAAGCTTGGATTATTGCCAAGTGGAGCTTTTAAAAAGTCCATATGGGGAAAATACCTTGTTTTCAATACACAGGCATTAAGGGAATTTGGGTACAAAATAATCTTCCAAGCTTGCTTGCCAATTAAAGATAAATTAAACTCATGTGATTTTTTGAAGCCAAGACCCCCATATTTCTTTGATCTACACATTCGCTCCCAACTAACCCAGCTCAAGCCTCTATCATGGTTTAAGCCCTTCCCCCACCAGAACCTACTAATAATGCCTTGGAGCTCCAAACAAAAGATTTTTGGTAATAGAAAGAGATTCATAACATAAATAGGTAAAGCCTGGAGCACAGTTTTAAGTAAAATATCTTTCCCAGCTCTAGACAAACATCTGCTCTTCCAAGAGTTCAATTTCCTCCATAATCGGTCTTTGAGAAAAGCAAAAATCTCCTTTTTATTCAAATCAACTGGTGTAGAAAGGCCTAAATAATTACCCAAATCCGGTTTCTTTGCAACATGCAACAACTCACATATTTCATTCTGAGCCTGAGTGGAAACATGACATGAAAAACAAACAGCAGATTTCGTAAAATTAATTTCTTCACCCGAAGCCTCTGCATAAACATTAATAGGCAGTGCACCGCCTATTCGTCATCAAAAAAAAGATGGTGAATAGGCGGTGCACCCCTAGCAAAAGGACATCCATGCCATAAATTAACAGATACCCGAGCTTGAATGAGTCTCGATAAACCTTCCGCAACTAGGATGAATAAATACGGTGATATAGGATCACCCTGCCTGATACCTCTAGTCGGAGCAATAGGGCCCAAGTAATGACCATAAAAGATAACCCAATGATTAACCGTGGCGACACATTTTAAGACTAGTGAAATCCATTGTGAAGCAAAACCCATTTTTCCAAGAATGTTAGCCAAGTAATTCCACTCTAATTTATCATAGGCCTTAGAGATATCAATTTTGAAAGTAGCATAGCCATCTAAACCATTACGCTTATGTAAGAAAAAATGCATAAGCTCAAAAGCAATAATACTGTTATCTTGGATACTTATGCCAGCCACAAAAGCATTCTGCGAAGGGGAAATAATACTAGGCAAAATGATATGCAACCTATTAGAAATAGCCTTGCTCATAATTTTATACAACACATTACAGAGAGCTATAGGTCTCAAATCATTAGGAGTCTCTGGAACATCTTTTTTCGGAATAAGCACAAGCAAAGTTTTATTCAATTCATCAGGAAAAGTACCAAAGTTCAAGTAATGGATACAAGCAACAGATACAGCAGGACCAACAATATCCTAATAATTTTTAAAAAAGGACGAGTTTAAGCCATCCATACTTGGTGCTTTGTTAGGATGCATATCAAAAGCAGCGTCTTTAATTTCCTTAGCCAGGTAAGGAGCCAATAAACCCTCATTCATATCAGCTGAAACAAAAACTGGGACATGCTGAATAACACCTTCCACATTACCACTAGCTGAAGAAAAAACATGTGAAAAATGTTCAACAAGATGTGAACCCAAAACAGACTTGTCTTCAATCCAAGTAGCACTCTCATCCCTAAGTCTTTGAATCTGGTTCTTCTTACGCCTAAAAGATGTAGCTGAGTAGAAAAAGGTGGTATTTCTGTCACCTTCCTTAAGCCAAAAGACCCTGGATCTTCGTTTCCATCTTCTTTCTTGATTATGAAGCAAATGATGGAACTGTGCCTTGGCTTCCAAAAATTTATTCACATCCCGTTAACGTGGACCCCTTAATTCCTTCATAATACACCTGCTCTCCATTAACTGAATTTTATCTGCCCCTTTGAATTCAAGGCCCCACCGAAATAGGTCAACATCGCAATTTCTCAAACAGTCCACAATACCCAATGAAGAATCTCTATTCCAAGCTCCTAAAATAATATCTATGCATACAGGATTCTGAAGCCAAAAAGTTTCAAAACATAACCGATTTGCTTCCTGTCTTTTAACATTTTTCCGTAACTCTAAATATATAGGAAGGTGATCAGATGATAAAGTATCCAAAACTACAGCTTGAGCTGCAGGAAAAGTTGCATAAAAAAATTATTGAACGAAACCCATCAATCAAGTTCCGAGGCTGCGGACCACCACCCTTTTTCTCATAAGAATGCAAAATATCATTAAAATCGCCTAAACAAATCCAAGGTAAACCACTACATTTGGTTAAATTTCATAAAAGAGTCTAAGATTCCATATGACAGGTTCTGCCTGGATGGCCATAAAAACCAGTAAGTCTCCAAGAACCAATTTAGCTAACAGTAACTTCAACATCAATACAACGGCTACGTAAATTAAGTGTTCGAACAAAAGACACTGATTTCCTGATTTCCAGAAAAGAGCTAAACGTTCACTATGTCCAGTACAATCAACAACTAAAAAGTCATCGTATCCCAATAAATCTTTTATTTCATTAATTTTATTCGAAAGACAGAGAGTTTCAACAAGGAAAATAAATACTGGGCATTTTTCAAGTATAATAAACTTTATATGCTCAATAGCCTATGAGCCGCCCAACCCACGACAATTCCAATTTATGTAACTCATTTTGAGCGGCGAGTTCGATTTGAATCGGCCGATACAGTTTGATTCGGATCAATAGGCATGCTTGCATGAGAAGCAAGACCCTGGGTTACGTGAGTTTGATCCTAGCCCACGCTCTTCCGTTTAACTTCAGTAAGAATCAAGGAATCCGAAATATTGTTAATAAATGCTTCCAAATTTACCTCCCTTGAATTTGTATTCACGTTAACTGCTAAAGGATTTGAGAATATCACAGTTTCCTTTTCTTTGGAGTCAACCATATCTTCATTCCCTTTATCTTGCCCTTTTGCCAAATCAGCTCCCCAAAAATAGGAACTACCAAAATTGTTACACAGATTTTGACCATTGGAAAAAATGTCTTCTACCGGTGAACGCAACCACCTCTGCCCAATATTTTGTTGCCTCCTTTGCACCGGGGCTCTCAATGTCAGAGAAAATTTGTAGACAGCCTTCCCTGGTTCAAACTCTAGGAGTTTAGGGCAAAACTGTTCTGTGTGGCCAAATTATCCACATATATAATAGAACAGCAGAAGTCTTTCATAAAACAGCTCAATAGTGTACCACCCTCCATTGCCAACATTAAGTTTAAACTCCGTACGAATGGGCTTCCTCACATCCCAATTAACTCTAATCCGCATATATGAATCCCACAAAGTTGTAAAGTTATTTGGATCCGTTTCTATGAAATCACCTAGTTTATTGCCAATGTCAGTAAGAACATGATCCTGCCTGAAACCAAACCTCAGACCCTTAATATAAACCCAGATGGGAAAGTGAAATAAAGGAACATCCAATGGTGATGGATAATTAGCAAAACGAGCCATTAACAAAATCTCATTATCGAAAGTCCAAGGACTCATATCAAGGATACGGTGGACATCCACCTCATGGAAGAACTGAAATAAATAACGACCATCATCAACCTCCCTTGCCTACATGCCCATTAACGACCGAAACAACGAAGCCATGGTTTGTCTCATGGCCTGAAAATTAATGTTCTTATCAGTAAGGAAACAACCCACAAGAGCCAAGTTTCTATTATCTTCAACAACAAGGTCTTCCTTACCATAAACCAATCCTTCGTCATTATTCTCGTCAACTACAAGGTTCTGCATCTCGGCATAAATAGTATCTTCTTCCATGGGAAGAGAAAATAAGATACAAAAAAACCCTAGATAAATAGGGACAAACAAATGAAAGATGAACTCCTCAGAGTCTAATTTATTACTTAAATGACCTATTTCTTCTTATAAGAGGTTATTAATTTAAATTGGAATGAAAATAAAGCTGGTTCATATTTATTCTTATCAAATTAGCTGGTCCGATTTGATTTTAAAAAGATTGCATTTAACAGGGACATACAGATTGGAAGTTAAGTAAGCTTAAAGAAGTAAATTCACGGCTTCCAATAATGAAGTAAACAAATGCTACTATATTGTATGAGATTGGTAACTCAACTCTAGTTTAAACTTTCTTGATTTTCTCTGACTTTTAATTAATAATAAATCATATCAAAGGACTTTCAAAGTCAAGGAAGATGTTGTGCATATTTACCACATTAAGTATATACACTGAACACATATAATGGATATGGAAATCAAACTCGTATTTAAGGAAAAGAATATGATTGCAAAAAAATTGTTTTTGAAATAATTGTCAAAGGGAAGTTAATGCCAAATGTGTATCAAGAAAATTAACATGAATAACTTTGTAACTCCATATTAAGGAGCCTATGAAAGATTGATGGACAATAATATAGTTAGGGTTAGCAATAGATTGAGTAAGGACATGGGCTGCTTATAGCCTAAGCTTTAGTTAATTTTTTTAATTATAAACTAAGGCTTGTTCAGGCCAAGATCATGTAGAGGGTTAACTTTATACCATATTTTCATAGGGTAAAGCATTCTTCTAGGTCTGTTACATGGACTCCTTCAAGCTTCATCTTCACAATCATGCTATCCATATACGTTTCCATGTATCTTCAAGTTATTTATAGAGACTATGTACACTAACATTTGATAAGCTAGTCCCATATTTTTCAGACTAAAAGGTATGAATTGTAATAATATATACATTTATGTGTGATGAAAATTTTCTTTTTCTCATTATTCTTGTTCATTTTGATATAATTATATCATAAGTAAGAACTTATTAATTTAAGGTCCAGCGTCCTAAATTGGCATCTACTAATTAATATAATTTTGGTAAGGAATAATTATTTTTAAGGTATGCCTTGTTTATATATATGAAGTTGACACACATTTTCCACTTCTTATTAGTTTATTTGACGACGACTTTATTGATAAATAATTTAGGTTAGGTAACCTTTTTAATAATGTTTATGTCTAAGATTTTTTGAAAGAGGTTTATGTCTAAGATTTTTATTACTTCCTTTTCTATAGATCGTTGCACTTCTTTTGTAAACTTTTTTTGTTTGTTTTATTAGTCTTAAGATGGGATTGACATTCGGCTTATGGGAACTTACCTCATTGTTTACACTAAGCATGTTGCTTAAACTCCACACAAAAGAATCTATGTGTTGAAATAAGAACAACAACAATAACACCTAGTAGAAATATTATAATGTCCGGGGAGGTCCAGTAGTATGTAGCTTTACCTCTAACTAGTAAAAAATTCCATCAAAACTTCTTTAACTGTTTCTTCAATTATTGCACTAATCTTAAGAGCCTTAGAATCTTTAAGTCTTCCTATTGTGACCTGTTGGGTTCTTTTCTGTCTTGCCCTTAATTTCATTTTTAAGTCTCTGATGTCCAATTCTTCCACATTCATGGTATAAGTGAACAGTTTCTCTTTTAATACTACAGAATCACAATATTTTTCCATCTTTTGACCCTCCCATACCTCACCTCCTTTATTCAGAGTTTAAAAATTCATGATGAGTTGATAAAGTGACATGAAAAGAGTCTCCTTGCTATATAAAACTCTATTATATTGGTTACCTGCCTTGACCCTATTTCTAACATCACAGACAAAAGATATCTTCCCCTTATTGTATGTTTTGTCACTTTTAAAGCCAAGCAGGGGCGAGATGACATATATCAACTAATTCATTGTGTTACCCAAAGTAAGACGTTGATCATGCTTTCTATATTTACTAATATCTTGTTAACTAAATGGTTGAAAATCAATAAGGTTAAAATCGTGATATGTTCTTGGAAGTTGATTATGGACCTATTTTTTATTTCTTTGAAGCTATCTTCGAGATCTTCATCATTTTATCAACACTATTATAATTAGTTTGATCATTAAAGATCTCTCTTTGTGGAGCTTTCTTTAATTATGATTTTGATTCCCTTCAATCATCTCTAATGATCAAGTGGATACAACTTTTTTTGAAAAATTATCAGTATAATTAATATTGAAAAATTTACAAAAATTAGAAGGCTTAAATTGGATCTTAATTCTAAACAATCTTACAACATAGGGAAAATAGCATTCAGTTAAGAGGGATTAAAAAACATGAAATTTAGAATAAAGATTTAGAAGAGCTAAGCTTATGGCACACCTATTATATGTTGGAAGATATAAGACCAAGCCTTTCTTTGCATATGCTTAATTAAGTAAATTAAAGATATGGTACATTATTTTCATTGATAATTTCCATCAGTTACTTATCTCCTCTGTATTTTTCTCTAGACTGAGATAATTGAAATATCCTTTTCCAAGTTTGTCTCATTCCTTTAAAGAAACCTTTGAGCAACCCAACTTTAAAGAAGTTCGAGCTAATTTTCATTCCAAATTAAAGAAAGTACTATCGATGTTAGTCCGTGATGACATTACCTACACTAATAACCTAGTTAGTAAATCTACAAGCTATTTCATTTATTTTTTTACAGTCCAACTATAATAATCACCATCCAAAGTAGTTAAAATTTTCTTTCACCCAAAAAATATAAAAAAAATCTTTAAATAAGTAATATATCTTGATGTTGTGGAAATTAAATTTGTCATCATATATCAATTTGTTTTGCTAAGATTAGACTTTTTTTATAGTTTCAACAAAAATAGTAAACTAAAGACTGGCATTCTCATTTTGAGAGTTATCATATATTTTCTTTAATTTAACACTTTAAACTTTGAGAGACGAAAAGAGATCTAGCATTTATTAGAATAATTTTTTTTTGCTCAAGTATATAACGGATAATCTTGTAAGGCACATAAATTGTTCTCATCGGAGTTATGATAGTAAGGACAATTGTAAGTTGAAGAAATTCCTTGCTTAAATAGCATATTATATTTGGGCACGGACTATTTTCTAGTTCATTATCTTTTTTCTTTGGATCGTAGGACAAGACCATGGATCTTTCCAAAAAGGTTTTAGGTTCTCCCTTATATTACCTATGTATGGCACAAATTTTTTATCCATGAAAAAAAATCTCATCTTAATAGAGTAAACTCCCTTATCATTGAATAATTATATTGGAGTATCAAGTCTATCAATAGCAAGCATTAAAAAGTAACTTACAATTTATGGTGCATGATGATGGGTAAGTAATAAGGTCAATATGCTATAAAGTAAGTTCCTATACAGATTCAAAACTTCCTCTACAATCACTTTGTTCTCTTTCTTTTCGATTTCATCTACTATAGAGTTTATATGATATCCCTTTAAGTAAGGTGAATTTTCCCATTAGTTTTCTTAGCTCTTGACTTTATGGAGGCCTACTTCTTCTTCCATCTCCAGTTTTATCATCCTTATCATTTTCGTTCAAAAAGTATCCAATCTTATTTGTTTCATGAAACCATTGACTACCGTTATGAGATTTTTATAATCCCCCTTTTCATGTTGAAAATCTCTTTAAAAGTGATAATAATTTTTTTTTGTCTTTTAGTAAGGTTAGTAGCCATTCTTTTTGTCTTTTTTAGCTAAGTCATTGTCATGTATTAAATATATGGAGTGTAAGTCCACACACTACTATATAAGTCCATACATTACTATGTAGGTTGCAGAAGTGGATGAAACTGCATCTTCACACTCTTACACGTTTTTAGTGAGTTATAAGGTCTTATATACGGTTACACAAGTTACAAGAACTTCATTTTTTGCATTCTGTCCCATAATCGCCCTAGTTCATCTCCTTCTTGCTCTATAAAGGAAAACAAGATCAAAAATCAATAGAACGACTCTAAAGATATGTTTTTATCTCATTTTGATTCTTGTTCCTCTATCTTGCACAAAACCAAAATAAGTATCTTAAGCGCAACACAAAATTAATCATTAAGCTTTATGGAGTAAATATAGTCAATCAAATACTTATCAATTTCCCCCACACTTAGCTTTTAATTTCCATTAAGAAGCAAAAGTAAAACACTTCCTCCTTTTCCATATTTCCTAAGAATAAATAACCTTAAGAAAAGATAAATAACTTTCAAAACCATGGCAAGAGTTAAACTTTCAATGTTTTTACTCATAATCAATTAACAATCATTTCCTTCAAAAACTGAGCAATCTAGGGGTAGATCTTGCCAAGTTGTGTTTAAAAATAAGATAAATCTAAAGTTACACTTAAATGTAATTTATGATCAAGAAATTTCATGACTTTACATATCATTTAGTTCTCTACCGCTGAAAATTCACATGAATAATCATGAATTAAAGGAATTTTTAAGGTGAGAAGCATTTAAATCATTTAGTTTAAAAGCCATCAAAGTTAGTGAAATAGGAAAAACAGTCAATGGAATATTAGTGCAAAAATTAACATCCACTTAAAACTGGGTACGATCAACTATGTTTCACATCTTCGATTCAAAACTTCACACTATAAACCACATAAAGCATAATCACATAAAAGAAATAACTTATAAAAATTGATAATAAATAGTACATTGTGACCAAAAGTGACCTTTTATAACAACTTATCCTTTATTTGCATCACCATCAATTTACCCATTTCATACAATTTTAGGATGAAAGACTAAAATGAATTACTTTGTAAAACAAATGATTTTCCTCTGTGATAACTTTTCTTATTCTCTTTTCTATTTTATTATCTATTTTTAATTTTCTTTTCTAAGACAAAAATTGATAGAAACTACATTAACGATGGAATTCATTGTTAAAAGATAAAAATCACATTCCATCAAATATAACCAACTTGCATATATACACACCCCCAAACTTATGCTCTTGTGCATTCTTAAACATTAACAATCATAAATGCTCCATTAGCTTTAAGGCTTGGTAAGACATTTGGTTAGGTTAAAGACTCTTAATGTGTTAACATAAAAAGAAAAGGCTAATACAATTGAAAGGGATTTGCAACAGGATAAATCATGTCATTGGATAGGTTATTTGGATAATGTAGCTTGTAAAACAAACAATACCTGTTTCATTTCCATGTTAATGCATGTGATAAAATAGTGGTCTCTAGCAAAGTTAGGATGTACATCTCATGAAGGTTACACATGAACAAAAAAAAAAGAGATTGATATAAATGTATCAGTAAAAAAGGCTCAAAACTTTACTGGCTTATGTCTACCCACTAATCACCACTCTTCTAAAAATAAAATACATCGATCAATCATAAGATTAAAAATACATGACCAAATTTTCATGGATTTTTCTAGTTAACTTTACTCTGTAATTATAGCTATGTAGTCTTAGAAGCAATAGAAAAGAGAGAATTTTTTTGACATGTAAAAAGAACTTAAAATCACCCAAAAAGAACTTAAAAAACACATTGCCTAACCCCTACACTTAGAACTTAAAATTTCTCCAATGTACCATTAAATGTAAGAAATGGAGAATTTAGAAAAAATAAAAAATTGTGAAAAATGTAAAAGAAAAGGAATAAACTCCCCTTTGATTGCCTCCTAAACATCACCTTTATTTATTGTTATTGGCTTGACTTCATGTTTTCCTCATCACATGAGGTCATCTAAGTCTTCAAGTATCATTTCTTCCACATTCTTCATTTGGAATCCTTTATAGTATGGTTTCAGTTGGTTACCATTCACCTTAAATATCTTCTCAACTTTCAAGCTTTGTATCCCTACTGTACCATATGGAAAATCATTAGAAATAAAAAAAGGACCGACCTGATAAGAAACTTACTTGGTAATAATTTAAGTCTAAAATGATAAAAAAGCACTTTTTGACCAAAAACAAAGCTTTTCCTTGAGATCATCATATCATGGAAAGCCTTGGTATATTCCTTATATATCTTTCCATTCTTATATGAGTCGTTTCGTGTATCTTCAAACTCTAATATTTGTAGCTTTCTATAGACTCCTATCTTATCACGATTCATGTTACAATGCTTTATTTCCTAGTATTCCTTGTGTTATAGCTCAATAGGAATATGACACAAATTTCTAAACACTAATCTATATGAGGACATACCAATTGGCATTTTTTAGGCTGTCCTATAGGCTTATGCTGCATCGTCTGTAGGAAAATCCCGGTGCATGTATCATATACACGTGGTGTGGAAAAATAAAAATTTTTGCTTCGAGACTTTCCTGAAGACCAGGATCTATATGCCTATACAAGGAATACGATTAAACCTAGGTGAAAATTCCCAATTCACATACATGTTCAGAACACACACATATATATAGGAATTCATGGCATTTACACAAATTAGTCATTCATATAATAACCACGTACCTTGTGAGTAGTCTCCTTCATTCTTCGATCTTCTACTTATCGGGTTGTTGCAAACCACAACAACCAAAACAGAGCGTCTCCAGCAGTAGCTATGCAGATATCGGAGAAACTAACCGAATCAATCTCTTTGATCTAGAAATGACTAGAACAAAGACAAGAGTGCTAGCTCTTTTCTTTGTTCTTTGGCGAGCAAGATCTTGGAAGAAAAAAGGAGAGCAAGAAGATGAGAAAGATGAGAGAGTTTGGTAAGAAATCGAGAAGAAGAAGATTGCTCACTCTTTCTTCATTTTCACAATTATCTCATCTTGCTTTTGTTTTTGTCTTTTTATATATTTTGTCTTCTTTCAATTCAAGTCAATAAATGCTTAACTTGAAAAAGAAGCCTCTTGGTTCCCAGATATGGAAAAAACACTGGAGGCCTATTTTAGGAATATCAATGTCGCGATCTCATTTGCACATATCCCAATCTCATCAGGATCCATTCGGTTCTATTGCTCTTTATATAATGGATCTTTGAGTCACTCTTATACGTATGACCCATTAGGCCATTTTGATTAACACTTAATCCAAGCAAGTCATGAGCAGCGTCTAGCATGAACCCCAATTGATTGGATAGTAAGTGGTTTGATGAACAAACCTATACTTGTCACGAACCGTCTCACGAGCTCTCCCATAGACAATTGTTGTGCAATTCGTCGTGTTATCATGCTATACCCCACTTGGTTATGAGTATGGGCAAAGTGTCAACTCTCACTAGACTGACTACGTCAAATCTAGCTCAGTTGATATCAGTTCTCGTCCTGAGACTCATTACTTTATATGTCAATGAAGACATTCTTCATGACACGTGTACTCTAATTGTAACATCCCATTACTTTTGGGAGGTTAGAATATTAAAAATGAGTGATTAATGAGACCTTAGAAATGCATTTTCTTTCTCATGCATAAAATGGTATACACATACACATGAATAGTGATTTTTTTTCTGCACATGAAGATAATTGTACATGCATTCATGAATAATTCAGGGTATATCTGGACTGAGTTGTGATTTTTGGGAAAATTGTGAATTTAGAATTTATTTATATTGAAAATTTTATTGACTAGTGGCATTATTATATTTGTGAACTATTTAGGATTTATTTTTTAATTTATAGAGTATTATGGAAAGTAGGAAAAAGAAGAGAAAAAATCAAATGAAGATTTAAAGATAGTTGGATTGTAAAGATGAGAGTTAACGGGAGTTAGTTTCAAAAGAAACTAAGCTAGAACCTAGACCTTAGGAAAGTGACAAGTGTAAAGTTGTCTTTATTATGTGTCAGAAGTAAGTTTGAGTAATTCGAGAGTTAAAAATGGGTTTTGTTCTTTTCCTAAGTTCTTTCCTTGTTAACATCTTCTTTAAATTTCTTCCCATACACATAGTTTTCCATCAAACTCTTTCCAAGAGTTAACTTTGATTTTTTTTCATATCCCCCACCACTTCCTCTATTGCTGAGTGTTATTTCTGCCTTAAGAAAAACCAGAAGTTGTTTAGCGTTCACAGAGGAGCACGTGATTTTGCCATGAAGTTAGGGCCTTGGGGATAGTTGAAGATCTTGGAGTTTTCAACAAGTAAGTAGTGAATAAATTTTTTATAGTTGGAGATTTATGAAATAAAATTGATGAGTTACTATCATCTGCATGAACATGACATTTTCATGCAAAGAACACCTCAATCAGATATCTGTAGGGAAAGTTATAGCAATTTTCCCATTTCGTCTACTTTTCATTGGGCTTCGTCTAAACCTATATTCTGTTCTATTTTGGACCCTTCAGAAGATAGAATCTATCTTTGAGGTCTTGAGGAAAGTTGTAGATCTTGAAGTCCTCTTTCTAACCATTAAAGAACACCTCAATATTACCTTTAAGGAAAGGTATAGCAATTTTTCCATTTCGTCTGTGTTTTTTCCGTTTTGTCTACTTTTCATTTGGCTTCGTCTGAACCTATCTTCTATTCCATTTTTGACCCTCCAAAACATAGAATCTATCTTTGATCTTTAGGAAATTTGTAGATCTTGACATCCCCTTTCGATAAAGAACACCTCAATCTAATAACTGTAAGGAAAGTTATAACAATTTTCTCATTTCATCTGTCTTTTTCCACTTCGTCTGCTTTTCATTTGGCTTCGTCTAAGCCTATATTTTGTTCCATTTTTCACCCTATAGAAAATGGAATTTGTCTTTAAAGTCTTGAAGAAAGTTATAGATCGTGAAGTGCTCTTTCAAACCATATAAAGAACAACTCAATCTGATATCTGTAGGGAAAGCTATAGTAATTTTCCCATTTCATCTGTCTTTTTTCATTTCGTTTGCTTTTCATTTGGCTTCGTCTAAACCTATCTTCTGTTCCATTTTTGGCCCTATAGAAGATAGAATTTGTCCTTGAGGACTTCATCAAAGTTGTAGATATTGAAGTTCTATTTCAAAAAAAATAAAGAACACCTTAATCTGATATCTATAGGGAAAGTTATAGCATTTTTCCCATTTCATCTATCTTTTTCTATTTAGTATGCTTCTCATTTGGCTTCGTCTAAACCTATATTTTGTTTCATTTTTGACCCTCCAAAAGATAGAATCTATCCTTGACGTCTTCAGGAAAGTTGTAGATATTGAAGTTCTATTTAGAACCATATAAATAACACCTCAATCTAATATCTTTAGGGAAAGTTATAGCAATTTTCCCATTTCATCAGTCTTTTTCCTTTTCGTCTGCTTTTCATTTGGCTTCATTTGAACCTATCTTCTATTCCATTTTTTCCCCTCCAGATGATAGAAGCTATCTTTGAGGTCTTTAGGAATGTTGTAGATCTTGAAGTTCTCTTTCAAACCATATAAATAACACCTAAATATGATATCTTTAGGGAAAGTTATAGCAATTTTCCCATTTCATCTATCTTTTTCCATTTAGTTTGCTTTTTCATTTGACTTCGTCTGAACCTAATTCTGTTCCATTTTTGTCACTTCAAGAGATAGAATATGTCTTTAAGATCTATAGGAAAGTTATATATCTTAAATTCCTTTTTAGAACCATATAAACAACACCTCAATTTGATATCTATAGGGAAAGTTATAGAAAATTTCCCATTTCATCTGCTTTTCATTTGGCTTCGTCTGAATCTATATTCTGTTCCGTTTTTAACCCTTCAAAAGATAGAATATGTTTTTAAGGTCTTCAAGAAAGTTGTAGATCTTGAAATCCTATTTTGAACCATATAAAGAACACCTTAATCTGATATCTGTAGGGAAAGTTATAGCAATTTTCCCATTTCATCTGTCCTTTTCCATTTCGTCTTCTTTTCATTTGGCTTCATCTGAACCTATCTTCTGTTCCATTTTTAACCCTTCAGAAGATAGAATCTATCTTTGAGGTCTGTAGGAAAGTTGTAGATCTTGAAGTCTTCTTTCAAACCATATAAACAATACCTTAATCTAATACCTGTAGGGAAAGTTATAGCAATTTTCCTATTTCATTTGTCTTTTTTCATTTAGTCTGCTTTTTCATTTGGTTTCGTCTGTACCTATCTTCTGCTCCATTTTTGACCCTACAGAAGACAGAATCTGTCTTTGAGCTCTTCAGGAAAGTGATTTTTAAAGCATTGGATTCATAACAAGTTTTTGTATCTCTTAATAAAAATTTATAGCTTTTGGTTTTGATTTGAAAATGGTTGATTGAATCAAAGTCAAGGGATCGGTTGGAAGAGTATGAGTTAGATATTTTTACTGGACATGCTTCAGTATTTTGGTGATATCTTGATCTATCGGATTCCAAATGGGATGATTTTTTATTTGGAGTAAACAAGAGATAAAGGCCTAGAAATTGGCTCAAGAAGTCGAAATATGACTTAGTCTCTAAGATATTAAATTTCAGGAAGAATTTTGGAATTATTATATTTGTGAATTTTGGTGAATTTAGGATTTATTTTGTAATTTATAGAGTATTATGGAAAATAGGAAAAAGAAGAGAAGAAATTAAATGAAGAATTGGAGATAGTTGGATTGTAAAGATGAGAGTTAAAGGGAGTTAGTTTCAAGAGAAACTAAGTTAGAACTTAGATCTTAGGAGATTGATAAGTGAAAAGTTGCCTTTATTATGTGTCAGAAGTGAGTTTGAGTAATTCGAGAGTTAAAAAGGGGTTTTCTTCTTTTCGTAAGTTCTTTCCTTGTTAACATCATCTCCAAATTTCTTCCCATACATAGAGTTGTTCATCAAACTCCTTCCAAGAGTTAAGCTTGATTTTTTTCATATCCCTCACCACTTCCTCTACTGCTGAGTGTTTTTTTTTCCTTAAAAAAACCAGAAGTTGGTTAGTGTTCATAGAGGAGCACGTGATTTTGCATGAAGTTAGGGCTTTGGGGATAGTTGAAGATCTTGGAGTTTTCAATAAGTAAGTAGTGAATAAATTCTTTAGAGTTGGAGATTTATGAAATAAAATTGATGCGTTACTATCATCTGCATGAACATGACATTTTTATATAAAGAACACCACAATTTGATATCTGTAGGGAAAGTTATAGCAATTTTCCTATTTCGTCTACTTTTCATTTGGCTTCGTCTGAATCTATATTCTGTTCCATTTTTGACCCTTTAGAAGATAGAATCTGTCTTTGAGGTCTTCAGGAAAGTTGTAGATCTTGAAGTCCTCTTTCGAACCATATAAATAATACCTCAATCTAATATCTATAGGGAAGTTATAGAAAATTTCCCATTTCATCTATCTTTTTTCCATTTCGTCTGCTTTTCATTTGGCTTCGTTTGAACTTATATTCTGTTCCATTTTTTACCCTTCAAAATATATAATCTGTCTTTGAGGTCTGTAGAAAAGTTGTAGACCTTGAAGTCCTCTTTCAAACCATATAAAGAACACCTTAATTTGATATCTGTAGGGAAAGTTATGGGAATTTTCCCATTTTGTCTGTCATTTTCTATTTAGTTTGCTTTTCATTTAACTTTGTCTATACCTATCTTCTGCTCCATTTTTAATCCTTCAGAAGATAGAATCTGTCTTTGAGGTCTTCAAGAAAGTGATTTTTAAAGCATTGGATTCATAAGACGTTTCTTTATCTCTCAACAAAAATTTATAGCTTTTGGTTTTGATTTGAAAAAGATTGATTGAATCAAAGTAAGGGGATCGGTTGGAAGACTATGAGTTAGATATTTTTACTAAACATGCTTCAGTATTTTGGTGATATCTTGATCTATCGGATTCCAAATGGGATGATTTTTTATTTGAAGTAAACTAGAGATAAAAGCCTAGAAATTGGCTTAAGAAGTTGAATTATGACTCAGTCTCTAAGATATTGAATTTTGGGATGAAAATTGTGTATAGCATATTGTTTTTGAATATGAATAGCTTAAAAATGTTTGAGACATATCTTCCAAATTACTCAACCAAATTGTGTGATTTTGGTATCAATGTAAAGATAAGACATAGAGGAACACTTTTCTAGAAGAGGGTATGTCCAAATTATATCATTTTCACTTTCTATTTTAATGTGAACAGTAGACCCGAAGGTTTGAAATTTTGGAGAAATTATATAAAGAAATGAGAGTTTTGATAATATGATAAAGGGGGAAATTTGATAATATACCAGGGATTGCTATGAACATGCATTGTACATAATTTATTTCATACATGTGCACTGTTAAATAATTATAATTGTACATATTGTGATATTTTTATACAATATTTGTTATAGAGAGGCAACAGGAACGTCAACCCCCACACATTGCCGGATCTTCTAGGCATTAGCTTCGGGAGCAACTTGTAAGTAACCTAGACGGTCTCACTCAATTACTTGTTTGCTTAAATTTTGTTATAAGGTTACCTTAGGAAAGTGATAAGTGTAAGGTTGCCTTTATTCTGCGTCAGAAGTAAGTTTGAGTAATTCGAAAGTTAAAAAGGGGTTTTGTTCTTTTCCTAAGTTCTTTCCTTGTTAACATCATCTCCAAATTTCTTCTCATGCACAAAGTTTTCCATCAAATTCCTTCTGAGAGTTAACTTTGATTTTTTTCATATCCCTCACCACTTCCTCTACCGCTGAGTGTTTCTTCTGCCTTAAGAAAAACCAGAAGTTGGTTAGTGTTCACGGAGGAGTACGTGATTTTGCATGAAGTTAAGGCTTTAAGGATAGTTGAAGATCTTGGAGTTTTCAACAAGTAAGTAGTGAATAAATTCTTTAAGTTGGAGATTTATGAAATAAAATTGATGAGTTACTATCATCTGCATGAACATGACATTTTCATATAAAGAATACCTCAATCTGATATCTATAGGGAAAGTTATAGCAATTTTCCTATTTCGTCTGTCTTTTTCCATTTCATCTGCTTTTCATTTGGCTTATTCTGAAGATACACCCGAAGGTCATTTCGGTAAATATCCTACGATAAAAGTGAGCTACTTTCGATCCTACTTAAACTTCACAAGGCATCATGTCATTTTCCATTATAAAGAATCATATAGAAATCATATTATTTTGAAACACAAAATCGAAAGTCTACATTGTATCTTTCGACAATTTCCATATGTACATCATCAAAACCTAATACAATAATACTACATAAATGAGGAAATATGCAAATCTATTTAATCTGTCGAAAAGTCCTAGCTGACCGACCTTTGTGTCATGACTCCTCTTTCCAAAACATGAACTGCACGGCGGTAGAGCCTCTCAGTAGCTAAAGTCGTCTCTCGGTCCTGAAAAAGACAACGTTGCAATTTTGGTGAGTTTTGCCAACTCAATGAGGTAACCATCATTGATGATTCACTCAATTCATGCAACACATCATTTCGCATAACATATAATCACATTTCGTATTTCCACTTAAGCATAGACGAATTATGCATTTTAATCAATCAAACATATATAACCAAATGAATATGAAATGATCATGAGACCCTTTTCCAATTGTTACGTTGTTGTGATTGAGTGCTTGAGTTGTCTCGTATCCATTTTGGATACCGGGCTCATTAATAGATGTCCCTTATCTTATGAAGATACAAGGCTCATTGTACGTTGAGCCTGAGGCTCTGAAACATTGGTGAGCTCGAGGCTCATTTTCACTTATTGAGCTTTAAGCTCTGATCGTTGTCTACTCTAGTCATAACTTCCATTATCTAATTATGCATTCATGCATGGAATGCATGTAACCCAATCAATCACATTATACAACACATAGGTCTTCACATTCACAAACAAGTAGCACTTCAATATCTCAATCCCCATTCATTCTCGTCAGACCTTCTGTCCGGAATCCACAATCAAACACATTTGTTTCACATTCATTTATCATTCACAGCATAACTTAAGCAAACAATAATTAAGAGAAACCATCTAGGTCACTCAAAAGTTACTCCCGAAGCTAATGCCTGGAAGTGCCAGCAATGTCTGGAAGTTGATGTTCCAACTGTTCCTCTATAAAAAAATAATACACACATATATCACAATCTGTACAATTATGCGTGTTCATTAATGCACTTATATAGAATGAATTATGTACAATGCATATTCATGACGATCCCAGGTATCATTCCATCAAGGTTATTAGAACCATAGACAAATATCGAACCTCACTTAACTAGCATTGTTCGTAGGGTTTATACCTCAACAAACCATTTGAATCCAATTCCATAACCTAATAAGCCATTTTAGATTTCTCTCAAAACTCTGACTTTTGAGTCTACCATTCATGTTAAATCAAAGAGTGCAATAGATATAATTTGGTCCTATAAGTAGAAGGTAGACAAAGCAGAAGCAGGCGAATATTCAAAACACAAATGATGGTTAAAGACAGACAGAAGCAAAACATAGACGATATGCCAAAAGATAGACGAAGTGTCTAAAGGCAGACAGAATCTCAAAAGCAAACAAAATTCAAAAGACAAACGATAGCAAAACATAAACGAAAGCATAACATAGACGGAAGGCCAAGCACAGACGACAAGAGGTCAAACACAGACGATAAGAAGTCAAATATAGACGATGCAGAACACAGACCATAGGAGATCAAACACAAACGATAGCAAAGCCAAGCACAGACGAAGCGCCAAAAGACAAACGCAATGCCAAAACACAGACGAAGCGCCAAAAGACAGACGCAATGCCAAAAGATAGACGAAACACTAAAAGATAGACGCAACGCCAAAAGATAGACGAAGTGAAGAAAGACAGACGATATGTGGTCAACACAGACGAAGAAGGTCAACCATAGACGATAAAACACAGACGAAAAGCGGTCAACACAGACGATAAAACATAGACGATATGTGGCCAACTCAGACGATAGAATAGTCAACCATAGACGATAAAACATAGACGATATGTGATCAACTCAGACGATAGTATAGTCAACCACAGATTATAAAACATAGACGATATGTCTATGCTCCTGGACATCTCTAAGTCTTCATCAACTCTCATATAAAACACCTAAGTATTTATGCATGCTCAATGAAGAAACAGAGCATATCACCTTTTCATATCTAACTCTCTACACTAATCTTATACATCATTTTATTTCTATTTCAACTCCAAGAACCATTTCACAACACCTAATC
>JAOSBN010139429.1:0-26561 GCA_027563595.1 Erythroxylum suave | reverse complement strand
GGTTCAGCTCTTCTTGCATGGCTAAAATTCAAGCTTCATCCTGAAGAGCTTCATCAATTTTCTTAGGCTCTATTTCAAAAAAAAACTACATTTGCTTCTCTTCTGAATTTAGACCTAGTTCTCACGCCGTCTGAAATTTCTCCTATAATTCGATTTTCAGGGTGAAAAGCCTTATATTGCCAGTCCTTTTTCAGACTAGAATTTTCAGGAACATCTTCTACTTTTTCTAGAGGAACATCTAATGTTGACACATGTTCATCATCATCCAAAGGTATTAGTGCGGTTTCATCATCAGTATCATTACTTCTATCTGGTTGAGAACCATCATCAAACTTGACATGAATAGGTTCTTCAATAAATTTAGAAGCAAGATTATAAACCCTATGAGCCTTAGAAGATAATGAATAGGTTCTTCTATAGATTTAGAAGCAAGATTATTTAGCTCTCTCACTATCGCACTACAGAGTTTCTCTTTCTAAGTAAGCACAAAAAGATCACTGATTTCTCAAAATTGTAAGACTCGTAAGATTCGTCAAATCTGTAAGGTTCATTAACTTCTGAAATCTTCGACTACGACTATTATTTATAGCCTCATTCTCTAACTGCTTCTTAATCCTTGATAACCGCTTCTTGATTCTTGATAACCATCATTTAGTTGAGTTCTTCCAACTAAGTAACTGTCTGACATTCTACTGTATTGTCTTGCGTCTGTATTTGTTTTTGCGTCTATGTCTTTGCGTCTATATTGACTTCGCATCTCTATTGACTTGCGTCTACTTTGTCTTGCATCTATATTGATTTTGCGTCTGTATTGACTTGCATCTATGTTCTCTTCTGTGTCTATGTAGACTTTGTCTGTATTGACTTGCGTCTGTGTTTCGACTTCGTCTGTGTTCTGTACTTCATCTGCACACTTAACACACTTGTCAAAACGTTTATTTGTTTCTAATATTATTATTATTATTTGATTGTCATCAAAATTGATCATCGTGAAGTCCTCTTGACTTAACAATTTTATATATTGAGCTATAGGCTCTTATCACAATTATCTTAGCTTTACGCTCTTTTTCACCGGCAACTCCGATCTCAACTGCCTTTATATTTCATATATTCATGGAATGAAATGTAATGCATATATTCAATCATTATATTCAGTCCATCATATTCACTTTCACTTCCAAATTCACATTCACCATCAGACTTTTAATTCAAAATTCACATATAAGTTGAGAATACACTTTTTTCAAGCAAATTCACATTCAAGGAACACATTTATCACATAAGAATTCATTACAGAATATAACGAACAATCAAACAATCAAGGTGAGACTGTCTTAGGTTACTCACAATTGCTCCCTTAAGCTTATTGCCTTAAATCCTGACAATATCTGGAAGGGGTCTCTCAATCATGTAATCACATATATTTACACATTCAGATGAATAATCAAACATAAGCACATTTATATAGGTGTTATGTATTATTCATGTTCAATGACAAATTCTCGGGTATTTTCTTAATACACTTTATAATAAATTTACAACACTTTCCAATCATTCTTTAATCCATAATACACATTACTTAACTTAGTCCCTTCATTCAACTTTAAATAAATTATTTCAAATCTTATTTAACCTCAAATACCTTATATGGAAACACCCTCACATGAATTAGTTCGGAAATCACTCAAAAACTCACCCTTTGAAATTCTAGACGAGTCACAATCATGCAACTGCATGATCATGCTTTTCACCCTTTTTCAGTAAGGGTCACGATTGTGCAGGTGCCCAACCGTACGCAACTGTGTTTTTCTTCTTCCTTTCTTCTTTTATCCGAAACGAACACTCATTTTAAAACCAATTTCACTCCTATTTTCCAAAATTCTTAACCTCACACACAGCATCATTCCAGACTAGTTCAATTTCCAATTTGATTTCATTCAATTATCAAACTCTAATCATTTGATTAAGCATCTTTAATATATAATATCATTTAGAAAATTTATAATATCGCATTCATTTTATTAAAAACTTCATTATCACACTTCTACCATTTCAAGTTCATGACCTCTTCATTTCTACCTCAGTTTCAGGTTAGTATTCTCTTTACAGAATTCAAAAATTCATGATTATCCACAAAGCCCAAAATAGAACATTTTCATATTCACTTTCATCACCAATTTTCTGCATATTTTCTCCTATACTAACACCTTCATTTTAACTCCAATTATCACTTAATTTATCTTATTTCAAGACACTATAGTACTCTCTTTTTTATCAGCTTTAAATTCACATTAGTTGATGTCCAAAACAATCGAAGAAATTCATGTAATATACTGTTGACAGTAAAACCTACCTACTCGTTTTACGCTCAAAAACTGCAAGTCAATGGGTCATGACTTGTATTTAAACAGAGCGGATATTGATCCCATAGGGATTGATGCCTAGACACCGCTTAATTTAGACATAACTTTGTTTAAGAAATGAAATTGTTTAATGAAAATAATTTGGAAATTAAATTAAAAATAAAAAATAACATAAAGTAATAGACAATACCAAAGTGCAGAAAAATTATAATTTAAGAATCTTAAGACTAGAGATTTCTTTTTCCCTGTTATGGCTCCCTCCTATTTTATCAATTGAATTGTGTCTCAACCTAGATTTTCGAATTTACTAATTACCCTCTCTCAAGGTGTAACTATTTTTCCCTAATTGAATTAACGAGAATCAATTGGATGATCTCTCAACCTAACCAATGACTCTACCGATTCAACTAGTTATTAAACTATCCTACAGGTGATCAATTGACTAGCCGGGATCTCTCTTCTAATTATTCAATAAACATGACAATTATACGTCTATAAGTCGCCAACTCTCGTTGTGTAATCCTACACATATTTCATCTTACTCACTTTGTCAATTTGTTGCAAGATGACAACTAAAAACAACAATCACCAAAGACACTTCATTCAATTCAATAAAATAAGAGTTCAACACAATAGGTCCAAAAGCAATCCATAAAATGAAATCATCCTAATGTAGTCTCCATAACAAGATCAACATTCAAATAAACCATCTTTACAAAGACTATAAGAAATAAAAGTAACAGAAAATTGAATATGAGGACTCTTTCCTTCTTTGCCAAATCTGGAATTTTGGTGTTGATGTGCTATTTTGCCAATCTTAATGATGGTCTTTGTCTTCAATCCTTCGTCAAAGCTCAAAATATGTGTTCTTCACTCAAGGATGGTGTTTCTACATATGGGTGTCATCTCCCTCAAAGATGGAGCCTTAATGATGCTTAAATAGTCCAAAAACCCTAAGTTTAATGAAGCCCCGCATTCATTCTCGGATTATAATTCTCACATTCATGGGAATTTGCATGATTCCCATGAGTGTGGGAATTGGTCACAGGTTCACTCTTCTTTTCTTCTCCTCTTTGATCTTATGTTCAACCTACAAGTTGCTCCCCTTCTTTCCTAAATAAAAATAGTCAATTCTTAACCTCAATTAGCATCAATCACACAAGAACAACAATGGAAATCAAACTTAATGAAAACATACAAAATAAATCCTAAACTAGAACAATAAACAACAGTTATGCTAGAAAACACATGGAAATTACCTATAAAAACATATAATAATGCATACCTATCAACATCCCCACATTTGAATCTTTTCTTATCCTTAAGCAAAATAAATACAACCAGTCAATTCTATCACTTCATTTGCACAAAGATCAAAACCTAAAATCCTCAAATTCAAGCCAACTCAAATATCAAGTTAATGCACATATCATGACTACTTTTTCATTGGTGCACATAAGCAAACTCACAATTAGCACAATCACTCAATGATAAACAAAATTGCACAAATGAATCTTCCTCGTAGTTTTTACTCATTTCTCTCAAGTGTTTAAAGGATGGTGTTTCACTCAATCTTCCTATAGGAAACTACACTACTGTAGTCTTGCTAATACACCAATTCTCCTCTACAAGGATTGCATGCATAAATAGATCAAAAGCATTTGTTTAAGGTGGTAAGGTGGTAAGGTGGTAGGGGTTAAGGTGGATTAAAAGAGAGGGAAAAAAGGGTTAAGCACAAACATTAGTAAAGTAAAAAGTGGTTAAAATTGGAATAATTAAAACATACTCCCATGGATACCAATGTAACCAATATTCAACACTTATTGATGCTACTCACTTATTCTTCCTTTTTCTTTTGTTTCCTTTTTTTATTTTTCATCATTTTTTCATTTTTTTCATACATGAAAGAACTATTAATCAAAACTAGCACCCTATACAATGTAATCCACAGGCAGAAATATACTCAACTTGTCTCGGTAAAAATTTCACACAATCCAAACTAATGTTTTACTTAATACTTTACTAAGCTTGTGAAAAGGGTAGGATAACGAGGTTTAAAGTTTTAAAATTTTGGGTGTTTTCACAGCAACAAGTTAAGGCTCAACGAGGGTAGTAAGGAATAATTAACGTGTAGGTCATTTAAGCTAAGGGTTAACGCAAAAAGGACCTAGATCATCTCTATTAAGCATGTATCCAGTAGACTCAAACCGATTCAAAGCAAGTTCTGAAGGTAGTAACCGAAGGAAGTACACTCAACAAAGAAATGAACTGACTATAGAAGGAGTCATATGGCTCAATCCTCACTTTAGTTCAAATGAAAACTTGCTTTCACTATCGATGTCGGATCAAAATCATTCAAGCACGGTATTTACCAAAGAGAGTTTCATGAAGACCCCGAAGAGAGTTTTTTCCGTCTAAAGGATCAAAATTGCACACTTATGTAGCTGTCTAAAGAATGTCCTCCCCGAGGACATGATGTCCCTCCAAAAAGATGTGAACATAGTTGGAGGGTTGAAATTCCAGAGAATGTCCACCTAGCGGACATCAAGTCTGATCAACGGACGTTTACTGGCCGATTTCTAGATTTTCAACTCCTACAAGTTATATCTAACACATCTTATGCATATCCCATATTCCTACTTCAACTCCTCTCCATTATAATTCAATATCATTTACAACCAAATCATAATCAATGTTTGATCATCAATTAAAAGAAATCATTCATACTTCTACACATTCATCATAAACTTCTCCACATGCTCAACTCCCCTTTATCACCTTCATTTCATCCCTAACTTATCACACTAATTCTTACCATTTCAAGACACCATAATACTCTTTTTCATTAGATTGGAACTCATTTTATCTCATCTTTATAACACCCAAAGCAATCCACATTAATGCAAGGAAATAAGACCATAAAAACCATCAATTCACAAATCAATTTTCTACACATATTAACTCTATTTTCAGCTTTACTTTGTCTTTAAATTATCACCTTACTTCTTCTCATTTTAAGACAATAAACTAGCCTTTCCTTTGGCTTTAAACTTATTCTAGTTCATCTCTATAACATTCAAAGAAATCCATGTTAATATACATCAAAAATAGAACATGAAACTTCCATTTACCACTTAAATTTTTATGCACTTTCCCATGCACCAATTTAATGATCTTTCGATTATAAACTCATCTCTAAATCATCTCTACATCACTTTATGAATCATGAATCATTATACACGTAAAAGCAAGACATGAGCATACCCAAATTTCTTATTCACATTTCAGCATATAAACATCCTCATTTTATGCTCATTTAACTTATAACTATCATCAAAACACGTTTCATTCACAAATCAAGAACAATATGCTACTTACTTGTTTTAGCTTCAAATTCTTCAAATCACTCTTAACCCTAGCCTCTCAACTATTATTCATTCCTCATCATTTATAAATGAGAGATTAAGTTTTTATTGACAAATGAAGAAGATAATATGGCCTTGAAGAATCATATATGATGAGGGTTATAAGAAGAGAGTGTCGTGACAAGAAGTGGAAGATGAAGAAAATAAGAGTGTTTGTGAAACGAAATGAAAGACAAAGAAGATATCTTTCAAATGGGCATAATATCTTAGATGGCTGTGTGGCATGGTCACCACCTTATCGTCCCCAATTGGTCCTTTTATTAACCTGTTCATTTTTCTCTAATCTAATTGTCTCCCAATTTTCAATGACATATATCATTAAATCGTAATGTCATTCATCAAAATTGTTTTTCCATTTGACATTTATTTTCACTACTATTCACCAATTGTCTCACCACTTGGCATTTATCCTAGTCCAAAAATACCTTTAATTCCAAAAAAATTCTCAAATTTCACCAAAAATTCTAAATCATTAATTTAATTCACCAGATCACTTTTTAAGGTAAAATATTCACTATCCATATAATAATCAAATTAAAACAATCATTTATACCCAGAAAATGTGAAATGAGTGCATAACCAATCACTGTAATGTGTGCAAAAATTCAAATTCATGTATGTTTATGCTAATATTATGCATAAGTATCAAATGCATTTTTCTAATCTCTTATTGTTATTTCTCATTCATAGAAATTTAGGGTTCTAACCCTTAGTATGGAAACGGGATGTTACAATTCTCCCCTTCTTAATAAATTTCGTCCTCAAAACACTTATCTACTAATTCAAAAAGGCTAAAGTATTGTTCCTCATATGCTCCTCGTTTCCCATGTATCAACATTACATAAATAATTTCTTCCAAATGACTATTTCTGACAGGATCATTCAGTTTTTCTTTTTCAGTTGCTTATTTAGAGACCTCACTATCATAATGAGTTCATCAATATATCTCAAATTACTCACAATGTCATTTCCTATTTTGATAATACATCTATCGGATCATACCAACATATCCTAAGCATACTCATGTAACACAGTGTGGATCTGATATATCTTTTGTTGATCAGGCTAACTCATAAGTCAATAGTCCTATTTTCCTTAATACAAGATATGGACTAGTACATTTCAGCTTAATTTATCATTTTTACAAGAACTTCTTTTTATTCTGAATAGCTTAATTTCTACTACAGATTCACGCCACTTATCAATAGTATCTCGAATCAATTATGGCCTTCAACTATTCTAAGGCCTTTTTTGTCCTATTATAAAGATGGACTACTCTTTTTGTTGTATAATGCCTCATGTGTTGTCCTACCGGTACACTGTGATAATGATTTTGTTCTTCAGAACTCAAAAATATAAGCTCTAACCATATCTTCAACAGCTAAGACTATTGGCAAATCAAACATTCAATCACTTGCTTCAACATCCTTAGTTGCTAAAAGTTGTTTCGGCGTATTCCTACTAGGATGTATAGCATAAGTTGTTATTCATGCTTTCTCTAATAATCTCTTTGCTCAATCATCTTTATTAGGTACATATACTATTTACTACAATCACGAAATATCATTTTCCTATTCAAACTCCAAATTAGGATTCATTTTCACTTTTTTAGTAAGATTTACAAATTTTGAATCCTCAATTTGGGCTTTATTAATCTTTTCATGTAAAACTGATTTTAAATTTAATGTACCTCATAATACTTCATTTTGCCCAAAATCTAACTCGACATCCTATGCTCTTTATTGTATTAGATTTGGTAACCTCAATATCTAAATTTGTGCTACACTACTATTGAATTTTCTATTCAATGCATCAAATTACAATACTAGCTTTACTAGGAATACTCATTTGTACATCATAATCTTCAAGTAACTCTATCCATTGTCTCAATCTCGTATTCAACTCTTTCAAACTCAATAATTATTTCAACTTTAATGATCTATATATTTATATATATATCCAAAATGTTTCACTGTACATATAATGTCTCCAAGTTCTCAAAGCAATTACTATTGCAGCAAATTCTAAATCATGTATCAAATAATCATTTCATGAGACTTTAATTGTTTCAATGCCTACAAAATCACTTTATTATGCTGCATTAGATTACACTCTAATATGTGGTGTGAACATCATTATATACTATAAAATATCCAAATCCAGATGAAATAATTACATCGATGTTTTTTATTCCTCAAAATTCTTTTTACATTCATTAGTCCATCTGAATAACACATTTTTCCTCAGAATTCTTCTCAAAGGGCAAGATCACCAAAAACCCTTGACAACCTGTAGTAGTATCCAATTTCGAGCTAATTCTAGAAAACTCCAGATCTCATATATATATTCCTCAGAGTTTCTCACTTCATTACCTCTACTTTCTTTGGGTTTCCTAATATGTCATGTTCAGATACTATATGACCCAACATATTACTTAATCAAGCTAAAATTCACTTTTATTGAATTTGGCATATAATTGTTTCTCCTTCATGATATGTAAGATTTACCTCAACTATTCAAAATATTCCTTTCAACTTTTCAAATATACTCAATTATCATCATATAATCATAGTCATCAATTGATCCAAACAAGGTTGGAACACTTTATTCATTATATCATGAGTACTGTCAGGGACATTTGTCTATCCAAATAGATATCACTAAGACTCAATGCACCCATATCTAGTCCTCGAAATCCTTAAGTATCTAATTCCTCATAAGGGGTAACATTACCTCATATTTTTCTCAGTCTCCCCATTGATTTATTTTCTCTAGCAACTTTCTCCATTCATTCGATTTCCTCTAATTTCTCATTAAAGTATTCTAATGTCTATTCATTCATATTAGTTTCTCTACACGTTTCAATTTATTTACAATCCTAACTTCCTGAGTTGGTAACACATTCATCAAATATTACTTGTAGCTCCTGAACATATTAGCATAGACTAAAGTATGGACCTAAGTTCTTCTCACATTAGCAATAGTGTCACCTTAAATTCAAGAATCCTATCACGTAGTTAGATACTTTACATCAAACAAAATGTATGCACTCCCAGTAGCATATTCGACTTCTTATGCTTGAGTTTCAGTTAAAAACGAGACTCCAATATTCACTTCAAATGTATTCCATCATTGTTCAATTTTAGAAGTAAACCACCTGGTCTACTTAACCTAATTCGGTGAAATTCTCTATCAAAAAAATTCTCTTCTTAGTCATTTATACTCTCTACATACTCTTTATCAATCAACTATATTCATTACTGCTTTTTAGCCATTCCTAATTCCTCAATAAGATCAATTATTGTCATACCATACATAATCCAAAGATTCTTTATAATGACGGTCAATGAAATAGGAGACATATTCATTTACTCTCAGACTTTAATCTGTATTAACAAAATCATCACATCTTAGCTAGAGAAGCATTTTTAAAAAGTTACCAATGAACACCTCATACTAATGATACTTCAATCTTAATTGATTTTGAATAGCATTCCTCCCTTTTTTGCCTGCCCATGATCATGGTAGACCTTCCCACAATCGTGACAGAAGCTCGTGGAATTGGCCATGATCATGAATGACTCTGCCACAATCGTGACAGAACCAATTAATCTTGGCCACGATCATCCCCTACTTCTTTTTCCTTCCTTTTTCCTCGAGTCCATAATACATAGTAATTTCATTTACACCCTCAATCTATCCCCGATTGATCATTATAAACACTTTCATGCACTACTCTAATTAATATTTAAAAAATTTAACTATGGGGTTTAAAACTTAAAAGCATTCTGTAAGTTAT
Organism: Erythroxylum suave; assembly: GCA_027563595.1. Classification (NCBI taxonomy): domain Eukaryota; kingdom Viridiplantae; phylum Streptophyta; class Magnoliopsida; order Malpighiales; family Erythroxylaceae; genus Erythroxylum; species Erythroxylum suave. The sequence goes on along the minus strand of JAOSBN010139429.1, from coordinate 16,974 downwards.
GGATCACTTCCTATTTCATATCCCAGTATATGATACATAGGTACTTAATAATATCAATTGTCATGGTGATCATATTACTATATATGTATTCACAATAACAATTCAACTTAACCTTTAGAACTTCTATAAATGTAGCTATCATTCATCTCATCTTCTAATTATTCTTTATTACATCTTACATACATATGTTCTCAATCAATTCAAAATTTTAGAAACATAATCATCATGAAGTTTTGATCTTAATTGCACTTACATGTTCTTATGCTAAATCATAACTTTTATCACATTAATCAAATAACTAGTTTGATTTCAAGTTAAACCCCTCAATATCATAATAAAATTTAATTCTCTTTCACTTTGCTTATACACTTTAAATCATCATTTCTACTTGTATCTCTATTTTCCTCAATCATTCCATGACAATGCATTCACATCTATGTCACATTCAAGGATATATCACCACAGTACAATATTGATATCATATTCAAATATACATCCACTAATACCAATGCATTTAATCTTTGCCTATCATATTCACAAACTTCCATTTTCTTACATTCTAATAAATCATCATCCTTATTAGTATTTCTTTCAGCTCAAATTATGAACAAATGCTCATGCATGTGACTCATGTCAATGTGTCTAAGAATAGGGATCACTTGTCATTGCATGCTAAAGCATGACTAAAATCCATATACCTAGACACATATTTTGAAAAATGCCCTTATAAGACTCTAAGCCTAGGCTCTGATACTTAGCATTGTAGCACCCACTTCCACCAAGCACATATCTGTATGTCCAGAGGACATTTGGACACACATCCTATGAAAGTGGCATGCTAGAGCAGTCAAATATAACTCATTGCAAATTTTTTTGTATACATCATACGCATTTTTTGAAAAACCAGTAATCAATTTTAGCCTATTTTATTTAAAAGCATTTTCAATCACAATTGTTACAAACAATAAACATATCATTAGAATTTTAGTAATCATTTGGGCCCATTACAATTGCAAAACACTTTTAGTCATAAATTCATTACATAATAGAATTTGTCACTATACAAAGTATACTATTTGTAGAATACAATTCAGATATATATACAAAAATCACTAAAGACTTATGTAGATGCAACTGATCCTGACCTCTATCTCTTATTTGACTTCAGTGGCTATATTTCCAGTTTGTCTAACAGGGTATCTCTTCTAAGCCTGAAAAAGGTTGCAATTTTATTAAGTTTTGGGAACTCAGTGAGTTGCCCATCATTGATGGCTCACTCATAACACATAACACATACAGTTCATATGATCACGTAATTCACATCACTTCATTAATCAACATGCTGAATCAAATCTCACTTTGTTCACTTATTTCACATTTCACATTCAGCACAAATTAACAGATTATTACGATCATTTAAACATACACATCAAATATATATGCAATGCTCTTGATACTCACGTTCAATTGTTATTATTGTGACTGAGTTCCTATAACTATCTTGTATCCATCAGGCTCATTAATAATTGTCCCTTATCCTTTGTGGATATAGGACTCATTTTACATAGTGAGCCAGAGGCTCTAACCACATTTTGAGCTTTAACCTCTTTTTCACTTTCTAAGCTTTAAGCTCTTTTTCGGAGGCTACTCTGCTCACAACAGCCTTTATCTTTTTATGCATTCATGTAATGAAATGCATAATAGGTATTCAATCAATCTCTAGTGCTCAGTGATTCATATTTATATTCACATTCACATTTATCATCGAACCTTGGTCCAGCATGCAACAGTTAAGTTAAAAATCACTTATTCAGTCAAATTCATATATAATGAGCACTTCCAATAAGTTTTTTATACATCAAATGCCTCAAACATTTAGTGTCTGAAATCAAAGCATTCGTATCACATAACATTTTAAACACAAATTAAAACAAACAATTACACATGTGAGACCATCTAGATTGCTCACAGTACACCCTATATTAGCATTTGTTTCCATGATCCAGAAATGTCTGGATACTGACATTTTATCTTGTGTATCAACATCATGCAATACACACATTGCACACATGTTACTAATTGTACAGTCACATAAACATTCAATTATACACATATGTATAAGTATAATGTATAATGCATGCTTATCTTGACTATTTCGAATATTTATCCTTGATCACATCATTTGATTTTTAACAACATCATTTGTGTGTGTCAAGCTTACTATTAGTTTTATACCTCAAATAACTTTGTCATTCAAATACCATAATTTAATCATTCATCATTTCTTTTCTAGCATTATATGATCACATAATATTTAAGTTCTCCTTCGTTCTTACTCGATACATATTATTCAATCATTAACTAAGGTTATTTTAGCTTCCTAAAATCATAAAATATCCCATTTATCATTCATCTTTACTTAGTACTCATCATTCATCTTAATGGTATCACATTAGCCATCATAAGTTCACCTTCATTCTCACAACATCCCAAAATTTCATATTTGAACACTTGATACGAAATCCATTCTCATGTTTATATTCTCCATCATCACCCTAAGCACATCACTCATTTTTATCTCTTATTTTCAAATCAAACTAAGTACATTTCAAGCTCCATTCAAGCCTAAATACATCATAGGAAAGCATTGATAAGTCAATAACTTATATATGTACATTATTTCGAACAATAGGCATAACTTTCACTGTGGATGTCTTATTAAGGTCAATCAAATATAGTTTTGAAGAGGACTTCAAGTTCTACAATTTCTATGAAGACTCTGAAGAGAGTTATTGCCGTCTAAAGGGTCAAAATTGAACATTTATGTAGTTGTGCAGAGAATGTCTGCCTGATGGACATAATGTCCCTCCAAACGGACATCAATGAAGCTAGAACACTCGAATTCTAGAAAATGTCCACCCAGCGGACATGAAGTCCGCTCAACGGACATTTACTGGCCAATTTCTAGATTTCCAACTCCTACAAGTTATATGTAACACATCTTATGCATATCCTATCATTCCTACTTCAATTCCTCTCCATTCCAATTCAATATCATTTAAAACCAAATCATAATCTATGTTTGATCATCAACCTAAAAAAAAAACATTCATACTTATACACATTCATCATAAAATTCTCCACATGTTCACCTCCCCTTTATCACCTTCATTTCATCTCTAACTTATCACACTAATTCTTCCCATTTCAAGAAACCATAAGACTCTTTTTCATTAGCTTTAGACTCATTTTATCTCATCTCTATAACACCCATAGCAATCCACGCTAATACAAGGAAAACAAAGCACAAAAACCATTCATTCACAAATCAATTTTCTGCACACAATAACTCTATTTTCAACTTTACTTTGTCTCTAAATTATCACCTTGCTTCTTCTCATTTTAAGACAATAAACTAGCCTTTCCTTTGGTTTTAAACTCATTCTAGTTCATCTCTATAACAGTCAAAGAAATCCATGTTAATATACATCGAAAACAGAACATGAAACTTCCATTTACCACTCAAATTTTTATGCACTTTCTCCTACACCAATTTAATGATCTTTCGATTATAAATTCATCTCTAAATCATCTCTACATAACTTTATGAATCATTAATCATCATACACGTAAAAGTAAGACATGAACATACCCAAATTTCCTATTCATGTTTCAGCATATAAACATCCTCATTTTATGCTCATTTAACTTCTAACTATCATAAAAACATAATATGCTACTTACTTATTTTAGCTTCAAAATCTTCAAATCACTCTTAACCCTAGCCTCTCAAGCATCATTTATTCCTCATCATTTATGAAGGAGAGATTAGGTTTTTAATGACAAATGAAGAAGATGATACAATTTTGAAGAAACAAGTGAAGGAGTTTGGCAAAATCATAGATGATGAGGGTTATAAGAAGATAGTGTCATGATAAGGAGTGGAAGACGAAGAAAATGAGAGTGTTTATGAAACAAAATGAAATAAAAAGAAGATGTCTTTCAAATGGGCATAAAATCTTGGATGGGTGTGTCACGTGGCAAGTGACAAGTGTCACCACCTTATGGTCCCCAATTGGTCCTTTTATTAACCTGTCCATTTGTCCTTCAATTTCTAATCTAATTGTCTCCTAATTTTCAATGACATATATCATTAAATCCTAATGTCCTTCATCAAAATGTTTACCGCCATCTGACACTTTTTTCTGCTATTATTCATCAATTGTCTTGGCACTTGACATTTTTCCTAGTCCAAAAATACTTTTAATTCCAAAAAATTCTCAAATTTCACCAAAAATTCTTAATCATTAATTTAACTTACTAGATCACTTTTTAAGGGAAAATATTCACTATCCATATCATAATCAAATTAAAACAATCATTTATAGGCTAAAAGCCCAAATCAGTGCTTAATCTTTTTTAGTTTGATCATTTTGGGACATTAACTTCAAACCAACTCATTTAAGGGCTATAATTTCACGAGTCTACTTAATTAAAGACTTTTTTAGATGAAAATTAAGGCGTGTTTACATATGTTATTACATTAAACAATGTGGCACCATTACCCTTAAAAAAATGCCACGTATAAAAGAGTACAAAGTTTTAAGTTTCAACCTAAAATTTTGTAAATTTTCGTTAATTCTGTAAATTTCATAAAATAAAAATAGAGAAACGAAAAATTTACAAAAAAACCCTTAATCCCATCATCGCCCCCCCTCTGACGCATCTTACCATCAACCATTCCGCTCGAGTCTTCGTGCAAGGGTTATCTTGCTTGGTTCACGCATCTTCACTAAGGCTACCCTCTCTAGATTCATGCTTTATAATTCGTTAAAGGGGTTTTGTTGGTTGGTTGACGAATCTTCATCATCCTCCGATCCGTAGTCCACTCTTCATTAAAGGGGTTGGCTTGGTCGCTTCACGCATTATCTCTTGAAACTAAGGTAAGTCGTACAGTTAATGTATTAGACATTAGACTTAAGAGTAGTAAACATTTGACTCAACAATGAGTTTAGAGAAGTGGTTGGAGTCATAAAAAGAAGTCTGAGGTTAGATTAGTCTGAGGAAGATAGTATGAATGCGATGGGCAGAAGCAAATTGGTATTAGTTTTCATCTTCTACCAAAGATGGTCTGTTATATAATGCGTAGCTGCTAGAATCAACTGGTTTTCTATTATGCTCTGATTAGTAGAAAAGTTCATGTATCCTACCAACTAGAGCACAATAGAAAACCAATTGGTCCAACAAAATCTTAATTTGATGCTTTAATTTCGTTGCCCTCCTACATCCTTTTTGTTTTACTAGTGGGAGTATTTTCATATAAGTGTGGATTTGTTTAATTGCAACTAATGTATTGTTTTTATGTTTTTGTTTGTAATATTCTAACTATCATTGATCATAACATAAATTTTTGATTTTGTTATTCTAGTAGTAACTTAAATCTGAAAGACTCTATTTACTAGTAACTTAAAGTTGATGTAACAAATGAATTGAATAAGGATTGCATTTAAACATTGAGCCATAATAAACCACTAGAACTTAGTAAGTTGGTTGATGGAATTGTTACGAATATGTTAAGCATTATGTGTTGTGCTAGGCTTGAAGTTTTAATTTTTGCTTCAGTGTTTCCTTTCAACATTCTGATTGAGTGTTTTCATTTTCCTAGAGTTGGTTTTTTCAGTATGGCAGAATGACATTTGAGGAAGTAACTCTGTGGTTTCACCATGTTGAATGTTTTGTTAATATGGGTGATAATGGTATGTTAGAGGGTGGTTTTATGGATGAAATTAAATTTGATCCTGACTTATTGAGTTATTTTGAAATGGTTGATCTATGTAAAAGAAGTGGGTATAACAATGTAAAGAAGATATTTTATCTTATCCCTGGTTTTGAATTACGTAATGGTTTGAGAGTTGTACAAGATGATGTTGGTGTGTTAGATATGGTTAGTCAGATGATGGGTACGAGTGGTATTGATATTTATATTGAACATGGTGTGGATAACCCTGTTGAAGTGATTGAGGATGATTGTAATAAGGTTAATGAGGGTAATGTAGTTGAAGATAATGGTGAGGATGTTAATAATGTAGTTGGAGGTAATGTAGGTAATGTAGACAATGTGCCAAATATGGAGGATGAAAATGATGTAGATATAGAGAATGAAGATGATACAAATATGAAGGTTGAAGAGGATGAAGAGGATTTAGAGAAAGGAGATGAAAGTAATGGTCCAGATAAAGATGTTGAAAATGATTAAGAGCATGGAGATGAAGGTAATGGTCCAAATGAAGATATTAAAGAGGATTTAGAGAGACGTAATGGTCTAAATGAATATAATGGACCACATAAAGCTAATTCAGGTGATGCAAATGATGAAGATGAGGTAGTTTTGTCTTACTATCATGATAATGATGAATATGGAGAACTTGTTAGTGATGTAGGTGATAAGATAGATGATGCTACTAGGAGGAAATACCCACCCTATTTATGATGAAAATGCAATCGAGCTGACATTGAATTATGGATGATTTTTCTTAATCATTTGCAATTTAAGTGTGCAATAAGTTTGTTGTCCAACAAAACAAAAAGGGCTGCCATGTTAACCAAAAAAACCCAACTTTGTCTAAGGTAAATTTAGGAATGAGAACTGCCCTTGGTATATATATGGAGCACTTAATAGGAAGTTGCAGTCATTTTAAGTTAGGAAATTCAAGAACAATCATGACTGTAATAAGGTATATACAAATCCTAGGATGAACAATAGCATCTTAGTTGACTTGCTGAAGGATATGCTTAAAAAGAAGCCATTTATGAAGAATGATGATATAAAATTCTATGCTAAGGATTGTTTAGGTGTTGAAGTGTCCATGGGTATGGTGAGAGAAGCAAAGAAAAAAATAGTAGATAATGTTGTGATCAAAATTAAAGGAGAGTTTAGGAAGCTTTAGTCTTATGCTGAAGTGATTAGGCAGACCAACCCAAGAAGCAATGTTACATTGACAATGTCTCAACCAATTCCAACATCTCCACTTGTATTTAAAAGAACATACATATGTTTAGAAGCTATTAAACATGGGTTTAGGCATGGATGTAGGCATTTTCTTGGCCTAAATAGATGTTGGCTGAAAATCAAAACTAAGGGTGAACTTCTATGTGCTGTAGAAAGAGATGGAAACAATAAAATGTTTCCTGTTGCTTTGGCTATGGTTGAAGTTGAGTCGACAGTCACAAAGAAGTGGTTCATTGAAAGGCTAAAAAAAGATTTACCTCACTTAGGCTCCGAAATTGATTAGACTATAATGGCTGACCAATAAAAGGTAAAATTTTCACATCAATCTTATTTTTACTTTCATTGAGAGTGTAACTGTTATGATATAAGTAGAGTGCCATCCACATGCCTACTCAAATGGTTATGTTTTCCATTGTAGGTCTTGATAGAGCCATTTTTTATTTGTGTCTTAAAGCTGAGCACAAGTTTTGTGTTAGACATGTTTATGTCAATTGACATAGAAGAGGAAATAAATGGGCAAAGATGAAGGAGCACTTTTGGAAAATTGCAAAATCCTTCACAGTACGAGAATTTGAAGAAAATTTGGATAAGCTCAAAGCCAAGAACTAAAGGGCAGCAGAAGATATTGAGAGTTATGCAGCAGTTCAACAATGGTGTGGGGCTTTCTAGAGGGAAGATTTTATGATTGAGTTGGTTGACAATAAATTATGTGAGGCCTTCAATAAGACTCGAATTGACTAAAAGAATTGTAAGAAAAAGGAAAGAGGCTACCAACTAGAAGGGTAATTTAAGGCTAAGAATATGAGAAGCAATTAAGAAGAGTTTCATAATTACTCAAAATTGTTCAGTGCGTCATATGGAGAAGGAGGGTATGAGATTGATCATAGAAAAAACAGATATGTGGTGAGGCATCATAACAAAATTTGTTCATATAGGAGATATACCCTCTCTAGCATTCCATGTGCACATGCCATAGGTTATATTAGGGACAGTAGGGTTAATATTGAAGAGTACACTTCTAGTTTGTTATGGAAGACTAAATATGTGAAAGCATATGGGAAGGCAATTCAACCGATGCCTAGTATAAAAGACTGGCCTAATAGTAATGAAGAAACTATTGAGCCACCAAAATTCAAACAAGGGTTTGGTAGACCCAAAACAGCTAGGAAAAAATGCATTGATGAACCTCAAAAGAATACAAAAGTAAATAAAAAGTAAATTGTTGACCACATGTCTAGGAGGGGTATGATCATTACATGTAGCCACTGTCATATAGAAGGACACAACAAAAGAGATTATCCTTGGAAAGGTCAAGAGGTAATTTCTAAGTTGTTTTGTCTTTTATGGTGCAACTAAGATTCTTTTCTTTTCCATGGTAGTGGTAATCTTCTAGGTTTTTTATTCTATTATCACTGTTATGAACAGTAAGTTATAGCCCAGTTTCAAATTCCGAACTTAGACCAGACAACTGATTTCCATATGGAGCAGCACACAACGAATTCATCGTCAACCCCCCAAAAACATATCCACAGTTGAAACCAACATTGGTAACCCAGCAAGTGCCTCTAAATCTAGATCTAACACTGAAAGGGGAAAGAAAGGTAAAAGAAGAGCAAAAGCATCTACCTCTGCCTCTGCCTCTACCTCTGCTACTGTGTCTGTGTCTGTTGATGCCACAACTGCTTCAAGTACTGCTAACACCTTAAGTATTGCTTATGTAAGTGGGAGTGCAAATGCAATAGCCTCAGTTGTTCTCCCAACACCTAGAGGTGCTTCACATACAACATCAAATATCTATACATCTTCAAAGGCCATCGCCAAGAACCAAACTAAAGGGAGAAGAGGGCCTGGTTATGGTGTTGCAAATGATGGAATCAGACTGAGGATGCTGGCAGTTGGTAGATGTAGTCTAAATTCTCAAATGAAAATTAAAGGAAAAAGGCATGTCACACGCTCTTCTGTTCAACAAGAAGCAAATGGGAAGATTAAGAAACAGATGGAAGGGATGGGGTATACACAAATGAAACCATAGGGTTGCAGATACTAAATACAAGTGTAAAATTTTTGCATTCTTACTTAACATTAGTTCATTCATACAACTTAACAAACATTTGCATTTTATCCACAGCTTGGAGGGAGAAGTTAGAGACTACTAAACCTTAGGCAGAAATCAGAAATTGAGAAGGAAGTTGCTACTGCATATGTGAAACAAAGCCAACAAAGTCAAACTGCATCTTCAAAAGGAAAGCAAAATATTTAAACTTACCATTTAATTGTTCGTAAACTGTGCGACGATTGTGATATTTGTTAACTGAACAAAAATATGTTTTAAGGATGTTGTTAGGATTAATTTTATTAAGCAATGAATGCAATGAGTTCCAATTTCAATTTGATTTCTTGTACACTTTTTCCTTTTATTTGAACATCATGAATGGATTACCAAGGGTGCTGGAAGCTTGGTTGGAATTGTCAAAATTGTCTACAATATTTTGTATTTTTCAAGGAGCTTTCTATGTAAGGATTGTTTCCTTTATTTTCCAATTAGTGTGCATTGCATTTCTTTTAGGTTTTATTATTTTCGTTGACAACTGATTTTTGATATAACATGTGTTAAAGTCTATGTACACTTATTTGTCTCCTTATAAATAATTTGATAACTTGTAAAACAACTTAACAGCTGTGAACATAATTGGATTAGAGGTAAAATACTGATAACAATTTTTAGAGTAGTCAATTGTTGTGTCTTTTAACTTCTTTTGACAACTAACAAATACTCCATCTCCATTGATTAAACATCCTATTTTGTCACTAATCTTCCTTACCAAAAGATGAAACATCAAACATCTTATACCTAGTACATCAAACATGTTTAGGCTAGTACATAAAACATCAAACCTGTTTACGTTATAACATCAAATTAGTAATACAACAGATGTTAAAACATCGAACTTTTGTACTTTCCAACATCAGATTAGGTGAAGAACATTTACACATTGTTCTAGTACGTCAAACCTTTTCTAGGTAAGGATTTAAAGGTACAACTATTACCTTTTTTCCTTCATTATGTAGACTAATAAACATAAGCAGCAATACTAAACATGAGCTTAAACAAGCAAACCATTTTCAACACTTTGCTGATAGTGTTTCATAACTAGTCCTTGTGTTAAATATCTCATTCTTCAAGTTCAACTTTTCTGCAATCCTTTTAGCTTGTAAACTATCTAATACATTCTCTCTTAACACTGTCACTTCTACCTTCGACAGATTATTTTGATGATATAACATCTTCTCTCTATTTTTCAGTTCTAAAATAATCTGTCTTGCTCTTAGACAAAATCTTTGATCATGTCATTCATAAAATCCACAAACATTTTCACTTTATCATCAAAGAAAAGCAACATTTAGTTAATGAAATATATGAACATATTTGTCAAATACAACATAAAAATGTACCAAAATTAACGGAAAGAGTCGACAGTCATGAAAACTTCTTCTTGGATTTTCATCAATCTATGAAGTCCATCTACGTGCTTTCAAGTTATAGTAACAATATTTCGCCTCTTCTTCATAGTCCCATTCAACTAGGTATGTTGAAGAAATCAGCTTATATGACCTCATATCAAGCTTAGAACGTGTCCTTTTACAGCTAAAGTTGAAAATTTTAAAAATTTCAACCCAACATAAAATCACAACCAAATTGATTCCTCTAATCAACCTTATTACCTTGAAGAACTACTACTTGAGCTCATTCTAAAGTGTTACAGGACAATGTTGTAATTTTGATTGTTCACCCACTGGTAACTAAATGATGTCTAATAATTGTGCTTTGCATGATGTTTTAGGGTGTGATTTGTTATGCAATTAGTGTCAATTTGAGTGTTGATTGTGTATTTAGGGTGTGAATATGTTAGTTTGTGTGTTTAAGTGTTTTTATTGGTTAGTTTGAATCTTTGAGCCTAATTGTTATATTTTTTAGGCACCTTGATGTGTGTGCTAGTGTTTTAGGGAAAACAGGAAAGAACAGTGAAGATTTGAAGAGTTTTGAGCCAAAGGACATCAGCCACAATAGTGCACATTAGCTACAATCATGACAGAAAACGAAGAGCCAACAGTAGCCAAGCCACGATCGTGCACATTGGGACACGATCGTGATAGAAAGCATCAAGTCAGGCCACAATCGTGCACATTAGGCCACAATCATGATAGAAAGGTTAAAGCATCGGCCACGATCAAAACATGCATGGCCACGATCATGCCCTGCGTCGAATTGACACAAAAACTCAATTTTTGACTGATTTTTAGATCATCATGACCGTGAGTTTGATCTACAACCTCCATGGAATAAACAGAACATTACATGGTAACCACCAACAGTTTTTGAAGAGCCTAGAGAGTCATGCAAAAAGTAAGATTTTGTCAATTTTGAGAGAAAACTAGAGAGAGATCAAGCGATTGAGGAATAAGACAAAGGAAGAGGGACACAGAGACAAGTTTGACATGAAGTACTTCCCAGAATAGGCAGTTTCTCGCAGTCGCTACCTCTAAGATGCATTCTGACATTATTTCCTATTTGTATTTTGATTTCATTGATGTATGAAGTTTGGATATTGATTGGGATTACTGTTGTTGTGTGTTGATTTATTGTTTATACTCACCTTCAGGTTTTTAATTCTTGAGATTAATAAATTTTATTCAATTGTGTTTTCTTTTAATTTAATTGTGATTCAATTTCGATTCTTCAAAACTTGGCAATAAACTAAGAGGGTGAGTTAAGTAAAAATCATCGATTTGGACTAATGAGAGTTAGGTGAATCGATACGTAGAAAGTTGAATCAAACCAGTAGAGTCGTGTAACGAGAGATCAAGCATAGATTCCCGGTAGGTTAACAGATAGTTTTAGAACTAATTTAGGTTTTGGACTAATTGTGAATCGAGAGATTGCAATTTCCATAATTTGAATTAGGGATTATCAACTAAGGTTAAGAATTACAACCCAAGAGAGAGTAATTAACCCTAGGACTGTTTAGACTCGTTAAGTCAAAAATTACATAATTGGTTAGATTTTCTTTAGTTTCAAATTAAATCCCCCTTTCTCTCCCTTTGTAATTTCTAGTTTAATTTCGGGTTAGTTGTGAGTTTGCTATTTTATTTGCTCTTTTTCCACTTTAATTTCTCATATTCGATTAATGATTGTTTTAATTTGTGCACTAGTTACTTGTTTAGAATGATTGTAGTTTAGGAAAACCTTAGATTTTAGGATTATTTCCCTTCCTTATGGGATTGACACCTTAGGTATTATGCGAACAACCTGTGCGCTTGCTGTAATTACCAAGGATATATATAGTAAAACTTAGCATGTGTAACCTTAAGCGAATAAGTTTTTGGTGCCATTGTCGAGGAAGGCGATAGTTTAATTCTTTAGTCTAAGGCTGGTCCACTAACTTTTGTTAAAAAAAAAGGAGTTTAGGGTGGAAAGTAAGGACACATCAAGAAATTTAAGAGTGAGAGTGAGACATCTGAAGGTTAAGTGTGAAGATGATATAAAAAGAATGATCATGAAAGATAGATATTATAGGGAGCAAGGACATTTCAAGAATTACAATCAATCATAGATTGGGGAAATAACAACCATCATTGGAATCCGTACACTTCAGGATGGCAGAACCACCCCGAATTCTATTGGTCCAACCATGTAGGGACTCATTTAGGACATCAAGACCTAGTTAAATTCCAATACGATGAATCTAGCTCGTGCGAGTCCTGGACAAGATCCTAAATAAGCTCACAGACATTGAAGAAGGGCAAAAGAGACTAGAAGGGCAAATTGATCTAGTAATGGAAAATTATGTTCTTCTATTCATAACCTAGAGATTTAAGTAAGACAGCTTTCCCATGAATTTTGTAAGAGAAATGTGGAAGACTCTTTAAGAAATATGGAATTACATCGACAAGAGCAATTTGAGGCCATCACATTTAGGAATAGGGTAGAACTAGAAGAACCAGTGAAAGACCATGTTGAACCCCAACTTAATGATGACCAAGAGATGACAAAAGTGTACGAAGAAAAGAATGTTAACCCTCCCTGTTATTCACCAATGTTTAATATACCATATTTGACCATCGAAAAATCTTAGGTAGATGTCTATGCAAAGAACCCTATCTTTTGGATTGATGACGATGAAGAGACATTCCACATAAATGATGTATTTAAAAATCCAAAGGTTAGTAAAAACCATTCAGAATAATTAATGTGTTCAAATCTTTTGAAGAACAACAAGATGAAGAACAGATGACGAGAACCATCAAGTTTGAAGAAACTATAAAAACCTCTATTCAGGAAATGGAAGAAGCTGAGGAGATGAAGGTGAATAAGGAAGAAAGAGAGCAACTCACCTTCTTACTGAGTAAACTGTTGGATTCCATGGAAGATTTAGGGGATTTTGTTATTCCCTGTTTTGTGGACAGTTCACTTGAAAAAAGGACATTAATGAGATTAATTGGATGCCATAATTTTATCAATATTGTCCTTCTTATCATTTTTCAATTTGTAGCTTACTTACAATCTACAAAACATATGTTGAACAAAGAGGGTGGAGGCAATCCGCTCATAATTGATCCCAGTTGAGTTTCTAATGATACAAGGTTAAGCTAATGACCATAAATTGGCATGTTTAGTAGTTAAGTTTAAATGGTTGTGTAGTTAGGTTTGTTTTAAATTCTTAAATAAGTTTTGAATGATTTGAAATGGTTTGGACTGATAAATCTTTAACTTTCTTGAATCACTTATAAGATAGGGAAACACTATCGATGTCAAGCAGATCTGATCTCAACAATATCGCCATCACCACCTTCATATCCCTAGGATTCAAACCTAACCCAATTTTTTTAATCTTTTATTTTCAAAATTAGTCGTCAGTTCTAGGTTGTTTATGTTTATTTTTATGTTTATTTTCATTTTCATTTTTCTTGATTACTTTAATTCTTGTCCTTTATTTTTTTAATGTGCCTGTGTGTATTTCCTTCTCACATTGAGGACAATGTGTTGTTCAAGTGTGAGGAGGGAATCTATGTTTTTTCTTTTCTATGCGACTTTGCATACCATAGGATAGCGTTGTGCGAAGCATGTCAATGTGTCAATGGCTTTGATTGATAGAAATCCATTTAATTTTAAACATAGTCTATTAGGTTATGAATAATCATTAGCTACGAAATTAGTTAATTAGGGGGCCTTTGGATAAATATGCAGCCTAATGAGGACTTAGGGTAAATTTAGCACCCTCTAGATTGTCACATTCATTCATAATTTGAGGCCTTTTAGTTTAAGTAGCTTAACTTGTTTTTTAATGGAAGAAAATAGCTAAGAGCAACAAGGTAGGCAATAAATTCGAAAAAAATAAAATAACTTAAATTAATTTAATTTAATTTAATAATAATAATAATATATTCTAGTTAAATAAATTTCTATTCCACTGACCTTCGAGTTATGAATAGAGCTAGTACCCAGTTGAAAATGTGATAATAGCTGAGTAACCGAATTGACACGCATCACAAATGTGTGCCTTTGAGTAAAAAGACTATAATGACGTTTCAACCAAGCTGTTTAATGAATGACTTAGTCAAGTAACTGGATCGATATTTATCACAAATGTTTGCCTCCTAGTAAAAGACTAAGTTTGGGTGTTAATAATAATAATAAAAAGTGTTTAAAACCTACCGGACTTGTGATGATCTTGAATTTTCATGGAATATACTTAAGAACAATAACAAAATCTTAGAGACCAAAAAATTATTAATGTGTGTGTACAATTCAAAAGGATAAATAAGTACAACTTAGATATTGATTTAGTTGTATATTTAGTTTAAAGCTAGACACATATTTTGCATGTTAATTATTTGACATAATGTTGGCACCCCTCCCTAGTGAGGCACGCGTCCGACGTCCTACATGACATTTGGACGCGCGTCCCACAAGGGAGGAATTCCTCACCACAAAAGAAAGCACAAATCGGACTTATTTCATTTACTCCAACGGATCTCGGATTATTCATCCTAATTTTTCCTTCTGAAAAAAATTGATCTACTTAGGGCCCATAATTAAATCTAATTCCTAAGCTACCATGAAATTCCATGTCTTTAGGTTAAATAGAACCAAAAGTCTCCTCAATCGGATCTCTATCAATCACAAAATCGCCCAAAAATGGGATTGTATAAATTAAAGTCATAATTGCCTTTCCTTTACTCTATCTAGAAGTCTAAAGACTCCAAAATCATTTAATTTAGACCTCCATAGGTCTAATTGTTGCTAAAACACGGACTAGAAAATAAACACCTATCAATTTAATTCAAAAATTCCATTCTGACAGGACATAGGGGCTCGCGATCGCGACAAGATTGTGGGTCGCACTCTGCCGCGACAACGATTTCTTGCTTTATCGCGATCGCGAAACGCAAAAACCTTCGTTGTCGCTACCGTGGCGAGGGCGGGATCGTGACTTGAGAACTTTTGGGGTGTCACGATCGTACTCGGTCACGATCGCGACTGGGCGGTCGTGCTTGGGCACGATCGTGACTTCCCAATTCTAACCCCCCATCTTTCACATAACCAAACTTTTCACACAGGTGTCCAAATGAGACAAATTTGGTATAAATATAAAGCTCAAAGAAAACTCTACAACTTCTATTGAGGAACTAAAAACTAATTAAGCCTATAAGTGAGTCAAAAACTATCTCAAAGTTTCTGTTAAAGTTGGAAAGTCCTATACCATACTAGAAAGTTTGGAAAATCATATCTTTTAACACAAAAGTCTAAAATCGACACATTTTACCTCAATGGAAAGATAAAAAGATAATTTACAACTTTTATGAAGGTTTTCAAAATCAATTCAGTCATTTAAAGAGGTAAAACGTGACTCAAAGTTACTGCTCATAAAAACACCAATGGAACAGTGAAATGACCAAATGAACAGTAACTAACTTTTTCCCAACCTCATAAATTTTTACTCCTAACTCCAATACTTGCAAATTATACATAATTGAAAAGGGGAAAAGATGAGCTACATTTTCTATGAAGGATACAAAAACCAAAACAGCCTCAAAAGGGGAGAAAAATCCTCCCAAAAGTTCTGCCCAAATTTGCCAAATGAACGGTAACTGAACTAGGTCTACCCATATGTTTTTATTCCTAACTCCAAATAAGGCACATTATATACCATTAGAAAGCTCTAAACATATGCTACAATCTTCAAGAAGACCTCTCAATCCCTTTCAAGCTCTAAGAGGGTCTAAAACCTAAGCGAAGTTTCTGTCAAATTTTGCAAAAATTTGACAGCACCTCCTTTAAAAATTCAACTAGCCAATCTTCAATTTTCTCATCCAAACTCCATATACCTGCATAAAACTCAATCTTCAATCTCCCACAACTCAAATGGCAGAATTCACACACTCCTATATATCTAATCCTTGTCAAACTATCAAGCAACCCATTCCTCCCCTTTTTGGTCAAATTCAACCCATACAATAATACATTGTTATAAAACATATACAAAGTGCACAAAATACATTAAAACTTAACACTTTTGCATTTACATGAACAAAATAAGTTAATACAAAGCTTTAGAGGGCATTTTAGCCCGATTACATCAAAAGTATTGAAGAACAAAATACTAAGGACATCATATGTCCAAAATGCTATCTAAAGCTTTGTTTCCTAAAAAATGACTTCAAAAGCAAAAAGCATCGGAGTAATGCCTCAATCCCGATGTGATAACTTGGTTTCTCGCTCGCTACCTGTGGAGGGGAAAATGGGGTATGAGCTCGACAGCTCAGTGGGTAATAACTTAATAATAAAGAAATAAAGCAAAACATTTTTATTTCATTTATTTTCAAAGGAAATCTCACATTGATAAAACATTTCCAATTTATCAAACTCTTCACAAATTCATTACATCAAAGTATTCAAACATCAA